>JAHWFO010115002.1:1000982-1011408 GCA_023313115.1 Rhysida immarginata
TAATAAACCAATTGTATTGTAAAATGGACGTTAGAAATTATAACTATATACACTATACAATACAACGTGTGTAAAATAATGAAAAAATAAATAAATGAAAATTAAAGTTTTGGTTTATTTTTTATTCATACAAGTTCAAATACATCCAGAATCATACGAATATATAATTCTATTCATTTTAAGATCTTTAAAAACAATAAGACCATTCTAATTGAGAGAGAGAGAGAGAGTAGCTGAAGAAAACTATGCGAGAAATATACGATATTTTGCTTTTTATTATTTAGCTCTTAAGTAATTTATGAGAAAATAGTTTTCTCACTATCTAAAAGTATTTCTCAGTTGTGAATAATCTAACTGAGGTTCCTTCCTTTTTTGCAGTCGATTCCTCTGATTGCTTAAACGGTTATTTTTTCATAAGGGATTGCTTTTAAATTTAAATAGAGGGTAAATAAGCAAACATGATAACGAATAAGTTCAATTATACTCATGTAGTAAATTATAAAGCGAAGTTTCAAACTTACTTGCTCGTATATACGATTTAAAATAAATTAATATAATTAAAATTTTCCATAAGCGATTTATTTTTATAAGCAAATTAATCTTATAATCTGAATCATTATATAAATTAAGAAAGATAAAAAAAGATAAAATCCCATCATGATTTTTATTTCTGCTCTGCTGACAAAAAAAAAATGAATCCTCCTGTAATTTGAAAAATATAGCGAATTTATCCCGTTGTCGCTTTACCCGTTTCTCCTCCTTTATCCGAAATACCCAAGCGACTCGAACCCAGAATCTCCAGGTGGCTAGACTACTTGGAGAATCTAGGTTCGAGTCACTTGGATATTACCAGGAGGACATGCGCCTGATGGCGGAAGATCGCGATCGCTGGAGATCCTCCATAGGGCTGCCCCCGCGACCCTTACGGGTTTGAAACGTAAGTAAGTAAGTATAGCAAATTTATAATGAATGCTGTTTTCTAAAATTCTGGATCTTATTTTGTAATGTAAACAGGAAATTAATCCTCCCGAGGAAGGTATAGGAGAGTACCGGAAGCCCATCTATTTTTTCATCTATTTTTACCCCGTCATCTGTATTTTTTAACCCTTCAATTTTTTTTAAACAAAATATTGATTTTTTTCGAACGTAGTAGTATTTATAAAATATAAAAGAGTTCTATCTTCTTTCCTTTCTCATCATTTCCCATCGAAGACCAAGTGACTGCCACCCCCACAACTCTGACCCCACTGGGACAATTTAGCCCAAATTTCATAGCAATGTAGATCTGGCCCAGAGGAATCTGCATATCGAATTTCATTTTTTTATGCATCCAAATACCACAGATCTTTTGTTCCATCTGACTCCCACCCCCGTAATTTCGATTCCGGGGCACCAATCAAAACCAAACTAAATAGTGAAGGTGAACATGCACATAGTAAGCTATATTCGAATTTCTACCTTCTACTTCAAAAAATGCAGAAATTATTAAGGGGACAGACGGACGGACAGACGGACATTATAAAAGCAATAAGTAGCTCCATTCTTCCGCTACTTAATAATCTGTGCAATATTGCATTCTCTTCACAATAGTTTTCGAATGTTAACGGTTCATGAAACTTCACTGTGTAATGGATTTTTAAGCGATACTTTCAATATCAAAGTACAGGATGCGGCAGGTATTTGAGAACATGTGAGTATGACATAATAGTCAATACGTCATATTTAACAATTCCGAAACGAGGCAGATAAACATGGCGGATCTAAAGATAACCCAGCAAATGAAGCGACATACTATCATCGTCTTCTTGGCTGCAGGACACTCCGACTTCGAGATTGCTGTTTTCCTCAAAGTCGCCCGTTTGTTCGTGTTCAAAGTTCGGGGAGAACTGGACGCTGTTAGTGGTGATGTGTCAACCGTTTCACAGAGGAAACGACATTGTCGGCATTCGGACCGTATCAGGACGCCGGAATTCATCCGTTCTGTCCAAGCTGCAATCGATGAGGACCCTGGGAAGTCCATAAGGGCACTCGGGAGGGAGTTGTAGGTTAATGAGGCGACCATTCGAAGTGACAAGAGTTGTGAAGCCCTGGATTACTGCTGTAGCACGTATGTTTTTCAACAGGACTCTGCTTCAAGTCATAAGGCCCACAGCACCCAAGCATGGATGACCACGAATCTTCACGACCCATCCCTTCCAACGTGTGGTCCGCCAGCTCCCCTGATCTCAATCCTTTGGATTATTAAGTCTGGGGCGTCGTCGAGAGGGAGCATCCACACAACGCCGTTGAAGCTCTCAGGCCAGCTATTGTGGAGACAATGGCAGAAATCCAGAAGACCCACCTCATTGCTGCCTGCCAGCGGTTCCGACAACGTGTGGCGGCTGCCATTACTGCGGACGGTGGTTTTATTGAATAACAATATGTATTTTGTAGTCCTTTGTACAAAAATGTAAATTGTATTAAAAGCTTTGTGATATCTAAAGTGTCTGCTCTTTTTACCTGCGGACGTCGTTTTGTTCTCATATACCTGCCGCACCCTGTATAACATCCATTTACAAATATTAACAAATTTCATCCATTAATAATATAAATTTTATCCTTTCGAAACGTGTTAAAATAAAGACTTACTGCATAGTTTATACAGAACGTCCGACAATCTCGCAAATATTCGGCATAATATTTGCTTCATCGATATATTTTCAAAGAGACAATGAAATAGACAGATTAGGAAAAAAAACAAAGATTATTATCTTAAAAATTGTGGATATCAATAACATCTCATAACACAGACAGTTCTGCTTTTTCACAAATATTTTTTTTTGTGGAAAAGCGGAATTGTCACTGTTATGAGACAAATAAAGAGTTTAATTTATTTTTTTTTTACCAAAACCTGGGCCCTCGATCGAAGCAGACCACATTACCTCAGAGACATGAGTGCTAACCTCGAAGAGAGTTTGCCACGACAGTGTCATTTAAATGTATCAACCTAATGTACATGTAAAATTATGGATTAAAATTGGATTAAATAACATTTGTATTAATTAATTAATATTTGGCATTTATTAATTATAAGAATTCTTTTAATTTAATAAAGACGAGAAGTAACTTTTGTCGATATAAACAGATCTGAAATGGAAATGAAAAAATAAGTATTGGTACATCTTTTTTAAGAAATATTTTTTGGGGGGATTCATTTTATAAGTTTCATGTAATATTTTAATTATTATAAAATATGTCTTTAAATGCGTCACCATTGCGAGCGGCGATGGGCGGACAGAGGAAAATTATGATCTCAAACTAGTTAATTTTATAATAAGATGTTTTACGAGCGTATCAACTAATTACAATGCGTGCACAATTTAAAAAATTTCTTATATTTAATGTTTAAAATACGTTGTACCCTATAAAATAAATTCTAGGCGACTACTCGCTTACCAAATCAGATTATATGTAAAGTCGTATTAACGATTAACAGGCTTGCTGTTATTGATTTTTCATCATAATGATGGTTGCTTGTAATCAGTGAAAACACTCATACGCACACTTCGTCACAAGGCAAAACAGCAGGCACGGCGTTTTGTAGTTTACATTTAGAAAGGGATAAGATCGTTTGGTCATAATTTTATTCTCTCCTGAAAACGTGTGTGATTTTTTAAATTCTTTTGTACTCTCTTTGCTTATTGTAGCTTATAACATAGAAACATGTAGTGGAAAACGGTCAGTGAATTATATTTAAGAATAGTCAGTATTATTCTTCAATTTGAAATAACTCTTTAATTTTATTTTTGTGCTCCTTTAAATAGTCAGTAGATTCATTTTATTTCAATGCCACAAGTGTAAGAAATTCAGATCTTACACGCTAAATAATAAAAAATATATGAATTATTAAAAGAATTATATCGGAATAGAAGTAAATGCTTATTTGACCCATTCATTCCCATCTAATTCTGCAAAGTATTAGACTAGATAGATAAGTCATCTATACTGAAAACAACTTAACTGTTTCAAGCATTTGCTTCTGTCTTCTTATTTTCATTGCTAAGGCAATGGATTCACACCCAACAGTATCAGGCTCGATTCTCGTTTTGTCTTAAAATTCTATTTCTTTCAGCCGTATTAAATCAACACCACCTCTACTCAAAGCCTGAGCGCGAAAACGTCATACATTGTTACATCACCTACGGTAGGGTATTGTTAATCATATTTCTACCAATAATAAGCCCAAAATTGTCCCTACCGTAGGTGATGTAACCATGTATGATTTTTCCGTGAGCAGGCTTTCTCTCTAGGCGGTATTGATTAAATTGGTTAACAAGAAGAAATTAACTACCCGAGGAGAGTATAGAAAAGTAAGCAGAAGCCCTGATAATATCTTTTATTACGGAAGCCCTGGTTCATCTATATTTTATCCGCGTTTTTTAACCCCCATGTTTTCAAATTGTCCAAATCAGTCAATAAGATTTTCTCGAACGCAATAGTCAGGATACATTTGTCTAAAATATCCCGTCAACATATGAAATAAAACAGGAGAGAGAAAGTCGAAATCACACAAATAAGCACAAACACACACACACGCACATAATTTCGTATGCTGGTATTACAATGTTCGTCTGCCCTTCAAATCTTCTACATTTTTGACGTAGAAAGTCAAAATTCGAAGTATAGCTTACTACGGGAATGTTTTACTTTATTATTTTGTTTGGTATCGATTAGCCTACTGTGGTAGGAGTTATGGGGATGGGATTTAGAGGGGTATCTGTCTATATGGTATATAGTTATGAAAAGGCGAAATTCAGTATGTAGATTACCTTAGGCAAAATCTACATTAATATTAATTTTCGGCAAAGGCGTCCAAATTTTCTTTATTTCCATTATTTCGATTATCTTTTGCGCTCTTTTTTGTATTTCCAGAAGTAATTTTGGTTCGATGATCCTTGTTGATTATACGTATAATTACAGGGTTATTGAAAAATAATGAAGGGATTTCTTGAAACAATGTTTTATTAAGAAAAAGTAGACAATTCAAATCAAGTTACACGTATTCTACTGATACTCAATATTCCTTGAATATTCTTATCCTACAAATGTTCAATGTGGCCACCACCTGCAGCACGAGACACATCAAGGCGATATGAGAATTTCACGCATTGTAGCAAATCACGAACCACAAGGCAAATGGCAACTGTGAGGCGAGACGGAAGAACGCGATAGAATGCTTTGCTAGCTAATATTCAAAACTCACGAAACCCGCTCTTTGCAATGGTATGTGACTCATTCCGAGAAGTTGCTTGAGAACTAACAAACAGGGCTTGGAAATCGCTTCATTCTTTTTGAATAACGCTGTATTATTGCGCTACTTGTGTGCGTCAGTGGAAAATCTAATTCAAGAAGAATCTGATGTTCGTCAAGTCATCGATCGAAATTTAAGAATAATAATTGGATGTTCATAAAGAAATTATTCTTTTTCTTATAATTCTTAACGTGTTGTTTTATGACTTAATCATAAAATTGAATTGTGCACTCTGTTTTAATCCTGAAGCAGCAATTCTGCACTTTATTTTGTCTTTTACTTTTAAATTGTCTCTATTTAAATAAACAGTTAAAATAATGTGGATAGTAATAGTGAATAACTTACGACTAAAAAGAAAGAGTTTCTTTTTAGTCGTAAGTTGTTCATTGTCTTTATTTACTTATGCCAACAGATTTTGATTAATTGACAAGTGACACTAACAGAGAATAAGATTCCGTAAAAATTAAAATCCTACATAAGAATAAGATTAAGAAGGAATAAAAATGACATAAGAAGTATTTTAATTTGTACATGTTAAACTGAAAAACATCGGTCCAATAAAATATATTCTATCTTTAAGACGACGGAGAAACAGGAAGTTTTATTTCTGAATGATTTCAATTTTTGCACATAATTTCTTATTCTTTCTATCATATCAAAACTTGGACAGTTTAATGTAAAATAAATGCTTTGTATTTAGCTCTACAATGGAACAATTTAATATGCCGTATACTCTCCACGAACATGAATGCAGGCCTAGACTCTTGCATGCATACGCTCGTACAGATGCTGGATATCATCCTGGGAAACATTATTACAAGCGTTTATTTAGAACATGTTGAAGTAATTATGTAAGTGTTACGGTTGGTGTGCTGCAACCATGAATGTATCGTCCCGTCATGTCCCAAACATGTTCATTTGGGTACAAGTCTGGAGATCGTGCTGACCAGGAAAGTCGAGCCACATGTTGGAGAGCATGTGAGATAGCACGGACAGTGTGTGTGGGCGTGCTTTATCCTGCTTGAACAGCATGTTACCCTCCTGTTGCATATTACCCTCCTATTACCTTACGCCGTTCAGTGTTACATTCAAACACCTAGTATGAACGCGAGTTGTAACTGATGGCACCCCACACAATTATGCCAGTGTTGGACCTATGTACCGTAGACAAATACACTGTGGAAGATATCGCTCTCCTGGTCTTCGTTGCAGACGTTGACGTCCATCACGTGTTTGCAGGCAGAATCTGCTCTCATCACTGAACACAACAGACCTCCATTCAGCTCCCCACTCAGCTCTTTCGCGACACTACTGCATAGGTGTTCTTGCAGAAGTGGTAGTCTGGCTAGAGGAACACGCGACTGCAGTCCTTTTGCAAGTAAAGGGTTGCAATTAGTTCATCTTGATACGGCTGGTGCTCTCTGGCCCTTATCTATGCTGTAGATGCTGCACGGGTGTTCAGTGCTTCCCTTACAATCCGAAGGTCTTGGCTTGAATCGATAATATGTGACCATCCGAAACCAGGTCAGTTGGAATTAACCCTTCCCGGGATTTTCCTTTTCCATTCAGTACTGCCGATATGCCTTTCTTCGAAACAGAAATTTCGTGTTTTACATGCGCTAATTATAGCAGAATAACTTTAATTAGTGTTGAAAAGGCAGTAATGTGTGTGAGTCCTTCTGTAGATGAGTATTGCCAACATTGAGCCACAACAGAAACATTACGCCGGGAAGTAACTTTTTGTGTATAAGGTTATTATTGATACAGAGAGTGTATTGCATTTAACTGGGAAGGTTAAACTGTGCATTAGTGGGTACATTAGGGGTAAGGTTTTGAAAGTTGATTTAGGGATCATTTCCAGTAACTTATTGGTCTCCACCAATGTGGGCCGCGATTTTCCGATAAGACCATCCAGCCTCTCGAAATCCCACATTCCGACCTCCATCAAACTCCGTCAGTTGCTGTACATGAGACAGTTGGGTGTGCGGGGGATGGCAGGTGTTGAGACTACTCTAATATGTTACAAATCAAATGCCAGATTGGTGACTTTATGTAAATTAGGGATGAACCACTTTTCAGTGAAGGGACTTTTAGGGACACTCTGGTACCAGAATTCTGAGAACAATTCGTATTGAAATTTAAATCATATGTGGTATGCCATCCACACTATACTCTTGTGCAATTTCATAAAATTTGAACTACTCCTTCCATGAGTTGCATTCTTTTTTGCCGGCAGTGTAGATAAACGACAACTTTATGTTGATGCATATCAGCGATATATGGTCCATCAGATAAGGCCATTTTCCAAATGTTGGTGGAGTTCAAAATCTATTTTGCACTTCGTTAAATAAAATAAATAGAATTGTAAACCTAATATTAGTAAAAAAAAAAAAAAAAAAAAAAAAAGATTTATAATTTGTAATATTCCCTCTGTTCCACTTTAGTTGTCACATTTATATATTTGGTGCGATTATTGATACCGTTTATTTAATTTGAATGTTAAATGTTTGATACAGTGTCTAGTTGTCGGTCATCATTTAATTGGTAGTTTTTTAACCGACTTCAAAAAAGGAGGTTATCAATTCGATGCGTATGTATGTAATATTGTTGGAATTGCACAATATTTATATATGTTAGTCTAAGTGGGCTTCTAAACAAGTATGCCAAATTTCATAAGTGTGTATATGTATGTATGTATGTATGTATGTATGTATGTATGTATCCACGTATTTCTCAGAAACTAGAAATCGAATTGCAATAATTCTTTTTTTTTTATTGGATTAAGTATCTTTCAACTTAGGGATATATCCAAGTTTCATCAAAATCGGTTCAGTATATGTTTTCAAGATTTGGACTGATATAGCTAGGCGATAGTGAAAGTTTCATCAAAGTCGGTTTTTTTAAACTCTGTTTAATCTTGTCATTTATAAGCACAGTAGCTAGGTCGTCAATAACAAAATCATTTGATTTCCTTTTCTTGGAAGAGTAGATTGGTTTCATAAATATTAAAAGATTGATATTTTTAGGGTGCACCAGCTGCAATATAACAGATGAATGTATAATAAGCCATAATAATAAGCATGAAGTGTATAATGAAGTGAATAATAAAAGTCGACTTCAAGTTGACTTTTGGCTCTCATCGCTGAAGATGGCTACTTGGTAGCCGAAATACGTAACCGGTATTTCAAATCTCCTTGTGTTTTAGAGGGATCTCCCTTTGTGGTCGTTCCATTCCACAGTTTCTGCTTAATTTTTGTTTTGAGGTGAATGTAAAATTGAAAAAAATGGGTAATAATTTGAAAGTTAACAGTGAAAAACCAGAAATGAATAATATATCCGTAATGCTTTTCTTCAAGTTTTCCTACAACGTTGCAAGGTCATAAACTGGAGTACGGTGCTATACACATTGTCTCAAAAACATTTAAAGTGAATCTTCGAACTATACCTCGTTTAAGAAAGCAAGCAAAGATCTCAAAGGCATCTGGCCGTTTATTTTCAATGATAACTCTAAAAAAAAAGTTATGTGTGGAGATAACACAGATGAGCACAGATGAGCAAAGAAAAACTAAGAGGTGAAAATCGCCTTCCATACCATATAGTATGTAAACCTGAAGCTATAAAATGTTTAAATACTAGAAATAATAATTAATATATTGCTAAAAATTTATATTAAATAAAAAACTCTTTCCGTTTTCACTTAAATTCGTTTATGTAGTACACTGAGCACCGCTTAATGTAATCACTTTGGGACCAAGACAAATTGATAACAATATTCGAATATTAACAATAACCGAAGTTGAAATCAAAACTTAGCAAGACTAAAGAGCCTGTATTACATAATACATATACAGTATACATGCTACAGTAATAATCAAGATTAATACAGTATTAAATAAGAATTATTGAAGAATTAAACAAAAAACTCATTTTATATTGATTGCCTGTTGGTTTCTTTAGTAGATCATTAATTTTCTTTTCATAGACATAAAGCTACTCAAAGTCTTCCGCGAAATGATGAACGCCTTTTCGCAAACAAAGTTTTGATTGTATTAAACGACGGTTTTTCAATGTATTTGTGTGTATAACCATTAACTGCGATCACATTAAGCGGCGCCTTCTGTACCTTCTGTACATTAAGCGGCGCCTTTATAAATGTGGCAACCATTTTGGAACAAAATTTTCAACTTTATTCTTTGCCAATGTATTAATGAGATTGCATCATTTCTTATATATATATTTTGATAATTTTTGTTGATAATTAAATTTATCTACTTAATAATTTGCAACTTTATATATATTATATATTCATTAAATTAGACAATCCTTCACTTCAAAAAACTGACATTAACCCATATTTATTATGTATTTTTTTATTTATTTTTAAAATTTCATTCTGTATTCATTCTGCTACATCATGTTTGTAATTTGAATGATGGAGCCCCTAAGACCTAACTTGTCGGTGTAATACCATACTGGTCTTAGACGAGCTCCGATGTACTATACTTAACTAACTAAATAAATAAATAAATAAATAAAATAAATAAATAAATAAAATAAAACTCAAATGTAACAATAATATGGAGTTGGGGAGGCTTTCACTTCAACTCAAATGTAACAATAACATGGAGTTGTGGAGGCCGTGGCCTGGTGGGCTTTCACTGAAAGACAACTTCAGAAGTTAAGCAACATCAGCACGGCTAGTCATTGGATGGGTGACCATCCGTGATTAACAATCTTCACCCCCCCCCCCCCCCCGGCTGCTGTGACCATCATACAGCAGTCGTTAATCCAGGTTCATCCAGGGACCCAACTCGTCGGCCTCAGGCCATACAGGCCCTGGATGGACGTATTGGATTACTAATCAATAAATAAATAAAATTAAAAAAAAATATGCGACATAGGGAGTATTTATTTGACCGCCATTTCAGATATCCTGTTGGTAACTGAGAAACCGATATTGAAGAAACTGTTCCCTTACCTCTAAAATGTGATATGAGTATAAGGATAAACTTTAACCTTAAGCCCAACCTTCTTGTTAGTTAGTTATTGCCCTCAGCAGTTAATTGGACAATAATTAACCCTTCCGAAGTATACAGGGTGTAAATTTTAAGTTGACAAAGCAGAATAACTCGAAAA
>JAHWFO010115002.1:1011808-1075402 GCA_023313115.1 Rhysida immarginata
ATTTTAGCACCAGCAGATGCCCCCTCGAAAATAATCAACTTTGGATTATACGCATTTTTTCGTGTGAAGCTTATTTTTCGAGTTATTCTGCTTTGTCAACTTAAAATTTACACCCTGTATTTAACGACATCGGGAAACATTAAATTTGAAATGTTTTGGAGGGAGGAGAAATAAAAATCATTACTTGTTTTGCGTGGGTGTTAATTGATTCATTGTGCAATTTTGACATCATCCACGCTTCTCAAAGTATACCTGAAAATTTTATTCGTGTTTGAATGTATTACTGTCATTAACACTGCTACAGCCAGTATGATTGTCAAATTTAACAGAATATCAGACATGCACATGAAGAACATTAAATAGCGAAATTTTCTATGACAAAACGCTTAAAATATTTACGCCATATCTACTCCATGATAAAACCAAGTTATATTCTTCAAATATAGGTATCTTTATATTTCTTTCTGTGCAAAGCTCAATTACATTGAAATGTTCCTGGGTTCAAAATAGTAGCATTTGAAATAGGAAACAGGTTTTTTTACTTGGGTTTTACTTGGATTGCCTTAACTCTCTCTTTAGATAGTGATGACGAGTTGATATGCCTTCCACCAAGTATAAAGTAACAAACCTTATGAGGAATAAAAAAGCGAGTCGTCCATCGTTGAAAGTCAGCATTCAAACAACCACTGAGCTTCAAATTTACGGTGACAGCTGAGTGATGACAGAAGTAATGATGAGATATTGGGAAAAGGAATCCCTTGGTTTTGCTTTTCCCCCCTTCACCTTTCATTTTTTTTAAATTTTTTTTCCCTCTTTTATAAAGTGCGCAGTTGCTTTGAGCTTCGTTAGTACCTAGAACGGAGGAGGAGGACCGCGAGGAGGGGATAGCGAAGGAAAGGTTAGCGAATTTTCCGCGAGACCGTTACTAATATCACTCTGAAAGATTTATAGAACGAGTCTAAATTGTTTGAGCGCATTTTAAACCCTTGTGTCCCGTCTCATCATCATCTCTAGTTCCATTGTACGTGAACGATAAAAGGGACCCCAGAAGTATGAGAGGGGAAAGGAGGAACCTCATCGATCCTTCTCCTGGCGAATTAATTCATGCATTACTTGTTTTTAGCTCTAATTTTCCAATATGGTCGGAGAAGGGAGAGAAAGAAAGAAAGCGAAGAGAGAGAGAGAGAGAGAGAGAGAGAGAGAGAGAGAGAGCGATAATGAACCCAACCCGCGTAGCGGCTATAAAGGACGAGGCATGAAATTTGAACTGAAAATTAGCGAATTTAATAAATGATATGTGGCCGAAATTCACAATGTTTAAACAAGGTAGAGGAATTTTAATAAACATTAATCTTTTTTTTCGTGAATTCTCTCTCTCTCTCTCTCTCCCTCTCTCCCCTCCATATGGAAAGTCAACTTCGAAGCCGTAGATGTATGATATTGGAAATCTTTTAGAGTAAGTTTTTAATTTATAATCAGACTAACCAAAAAATATCATATAATTTTCAGATGAGGTATCTATGCTTATTAACTGACTTATGTAGATATCAATATTTTCTTTTAAACTTAAATTACCGATTAAAATAATAATAGTAGGAAAATTATCTTTTTAAGCTATGAGATTCAGGCATCTATGCATATTTGTTGATATAACACTTTTCTTGAACAAATAGTATTAATTTTACCGATCTTTTATTAGCACTTACTCAATTTTGAGAAATTCAATTTAGTTATCCGAGAAATAGAGTTGGGAAATTAGTTATCCGGATCAGCGAAACTTCAGAATAAAGTCATGGAATTGCTAATGTATAGATTTGCACAAACTTCTTCAAACCCATTACGAAAAATAAATATCTAAGCTTTCCATTATTTTTAGATAGTTTTTTGTTAGTAGTTATAGTAAGCAGCATTGTTATGTCAACTCGATGAACAAAATGGTGATCATTAGGTAAAGATTGTTTATGGCACAATAATTAATTACAAGAGAAAAAAAAAACCACGAAATGATTAAATTGCTATCTTAGTCTAAATTTTCTCACATGATTTATAACAATCGAGTCAATTTCTCTCTGAATCTGGAAACAACATCCAGATTTGTGGTATCCACATAAATGTAAAGTGGCAAACATACACTTGTTACATGTTTGCTAAATTTAAAGAAAATAATCTCATGCTCAATGCACAGAGTGGGCAAATTATTATTATTATTATTTACATTTTCGTAGTTCTCTTACAGCACTGTATAAACATTTTTCTTATTCTCTTACAGCAACAATATTGTAATGTTCCTTTTCCTTTGCATTATGTTGATCTCCTCATAGCATGAAAATCTTTTATTGAACCCCCAAATACGTTTTGTTTTCCAATTCGGTCTGGAAATATAATTTTTCCAAGTTTTAAAGTAGGAAAAAAAATATGGCAACTTTAGAAACCATAATACATGGCGTTAAATTCTGGAAAAATGTTTTATTATGTGTTAGAGAGGATTATAGATCCTCTTTAAAAATATTACCATTTAAAAATATATTCCCTCCAAATTACCAGTCTTGTTTATTAAGAGTCTCAAATGAGATGATTTGCTGTATCTGTTAATGTCTAATCATTTTGTGTGTTTTTAGCATAAAATGGGATCATTGTAAGTGTTTTTAATGATTTGTATAATCATTACATTATTTTCTGTTCTATTTCCACCATTTGTGCTTTCAGCGTTCAGATGCTTGAAAGTTGAGGTTATGGGAAAATTCCAGTTCTATCAGAAAAGAAAAAGTCTTTTTATATCAATTATAATTTCTAAATATTATCAATAAGAGAGATTTATAGAAAAACTTTTAAATTAATTTCGAAATGATTGTTTTTTTCTTTTAAAATATGCGAATTTTTTCGCATATGCGAAATACAGTACTAAGATTTTTCTGTTTCAAAAAAAAAAACTTGCAGATGAATAGAAAAACGATGGCATTTGCAGAAATATTTTCTTGCTATTTCGCAGAAGAATTAGGCTTAGATGCATTTAATCATTTATGATCAGTCATGATCTATTGTCGAAGTACGTCATTGACCATTAATTTTAAATTTAAAAACTCCTGAATCCAGTTCCCTTTTAGGGAATGGGAGACGGCTCCATTAATCTGATGGAAAACGAACAAGCTCCGCCTCCAAAAGCACAATGCACCACCGCTACATTAATGATGTTTGCATAAAGTTTTTATTTACCTTTCCAACAACAGTCTGTTACCTAAATGTATCAAAATGATAGGAAAAATGACATCTCACTTGAAGTAGAACTTCTCTTTAATTAAGCTTCTTTTTTATGTATATAATTTCAGATCTCTATAATAGAAGTTTGCTTTATATTTCTCTCGAGCAGATATTAAAAATGTATAATTTTTATTTATAATTAGACGTGTTTTTATGTAAATATTATGGTAAGGCTATAAAACTGTTGATATATTTGTGAACAAATATACTAAGTATTTAATGAAATTACTGTAGTTCGTTTTCAATAACATCATAAAAATTACTATTTAATAAGTATTTTCCGTTCTATTTCGATTGAATATATGGAACGATATTATTATTTTTTTTTATTTCCAGAATTCTGCTTTCATCGAAACAATTATGATTCTACAGAGGATTCAAACCATATGAAAATTTCTTTAGTTCCTAAAAAATATGTAATTTTTTAATAATAAAAAGGAGTATGTCTAGTAATTTACTTTTGTTATCTCACGATTAATACGCGATTCTTTCATTTCATTATCAACGTATCTTAATTAATTATTAATTACCGTAATTCATAACAAACACCGAGATCTATGTATTGTGTTGATACTGTTCTCACTTATGATTAGTTTAAGCCTGTAATTGTGTATCCTGAGCATATATCTCCATTTGAATTATTAATTTGAATCCGATAATAATTATACATTTTCTAATGCCAGCGTAAATTATGCTTTTAACTATATTCGTTCGATAATTTTCCGTCATCGTAATAAATGACTTGAGTGGATTATAATTTTATCGCATTTTGGATCTATAAAATGATCATTATATTACTGTCAGCACTCAATACATTTTTTGTAATTAATCTTTTGTAACACTGTAATTTTAATAGAATAGTTTTTGTATTGGATATTATTGCTGTTTGAAACTTTACTTTTAAACTTTAAAACTTTTTATACTTTAGTTTGAATCTTTTCAGTTATGAATAATTTATATTCTTAAATTAAAAAATGTAATATTAAAATCTAAGATTAAAAATTATAACATACATATTACATTGAAATTTCAAATAACATGCGAGAAGAAGATATATTAATTAATCACAAAGGGAAACAATACTTATATCATTAATAATATTAATGTGATGAATTTATTTAAGTGAATAAATGAGCTAAATTTTCTTGCAGAATAGTGCTATTAGCAGAGTTCAAAAAAACAAACAACTTATTTCATTTATCATTCATTAAATGTATTGGACTTCTTATAGCAAGAAAAATAGGCAATCTAGTTTTAACGATAATGATTAAGAGACTGTTCAAATGAAATGAAATGTTTAAAATTCTCTTCTATTTCAATCACTAAAACAGCATTCCAGGAGCTTTTAAAATCCTATTCTCTTGTTCCCGTTTATCATGTTTCAAATAAAACGGAGCGCATTTTTCTTGTACCGTTTGTGTATAGGGCTCGGCGGTTACCGTAATTGGAGCGCCATCGGTCGATCGACGATGGTTAAATCGTCTGGCTGGGAGACCACACGGACATTTTGGCACCTAAAGGAAGAGGTAAAGGTTTTTCAATCGTCAGAATAAGAAGAGATGAGAAGATTAAGAGGAGGGTAGAAGTCGATAGAAGGGAGGGAAAGGAAGGTAAGAGGGCCTCGGAGCTAGTCAGCTGTCACGTGGGGGGTCCCCCTTTTGCCACCACCACCATCTGCATCTCTTGCTCCGATAAAGATGTTCCTTGACCAATTAGAGTGGAGAAGGCAGGAATAACAGGCGACGAAGCTCGTGCAAAAGACAGATGGGGAGTTATTAGCCGAGAAGGAATAAGCAAGATCAAGAGGGAGAGAAAAGGGGGCGAGGAACACCTTTTCTACCTACGAGTTGGGATGCTCGCTCTAAGCGCAACATTGCGTGTGTCCACACCGAGCAAAGAGACACACAACCGACGGTCCTTAATATCGTTTGCCTCGTTTTTTTCCCCTCTCCTGTCTTTTTTCTGATTCTATCTCTCTATTACCATTTGCTTCTTCCTCCCTCCTTTCCTCTCTTTAATTTTGCTTTCTAAAACATGTATTGACCATTTGCGACAAATTGTGCTGGGAAAAGTGTAATCTGCGCTCCTTTCTATGTTATTAGGAAGATGAAGTAGAAAACTTTTAAATACAGTCCTATGAGAAGGCGGGAGAAAAAGAAATTATAATTCTCTGCAGAAGTTGATGGCTTCATTAATTCGACGCTTATGCTTAATAGGAAGAAAAGTTTCTTAGCAAGTAAAAATTTTGTCGAGTAAATCGTCCGCCCTTCCTTCTTTTTTTTCTGCTACCGAGTTTACTTTATGAATAATTAATTAATCGCAATTATCTTAGTTCTTCTGTAAATTGTTTGCACGGCAAAAATATTTTTTTAGTATAAATTATATAAGATTGAAGTTAATTAACATTGAAATTAGTGAATGTCTAACTAGAAACTCAAATTATTGACATGTGTTACTTAGAATGGGTGTTTTCTCTCAAAGCAAACTTGTTAAATGCAAATGTATAATCTCTGACGTAATGCTGCAGCCGATTTTGCGTATTTTAGAAAATTTTTAATACACAATTTTATTAATTTAGTAATTTATCTTAATAAATAATAAAATTGTAAAAAAAAATGCATAAAATTGCGTAAAATTATCCAGTATATTTCGATAGCAAGTAATTTATGTTAAATTCTATAAATGTTACATGTATATTCGATTTAAAACCACAAATAAATTAACCGTGGAGAATAATAACTATAATCAGAAACATATCAAATTATATTTAATTCCCTGTTTATATAAGAACATACAGTTTTCGAAATGACTGACAATAAATATACATTTTTTGCCAAAAATTTTATAATAATTATTCCGTTAGTATTATTAAATTTTCTTTAAGAATGGCTTTGAAAAATTTTCCGAATTCATTTAATAATCTTCATATAGAAATCTTCTTTTGGTAGATTAATCTTTTAATTCTGAAAGAAAAAATAATCGATGATTAATTAATTATTAATAGTTTATTACTAAATAAAAAAGTCAATTAATAATTTATAGAATGGAAAATACAGTTGTGTCTAATTTTGATATTTAATGATTTCCATAAGAGAAAATTAGCAACTAAAAATTAAAAGTACAAAGATGGAATGTTTTGTTTTTAATATTGATATACCTAGAATTAATTAGAATAAAAGTCATATTAAGTTTTATTTCAACATTCATATCAAAAGTCCAAGTTCAACACGCCAAATTGAGAACTCGTCAAGAGACAATATCTAACTTTTATTCTAATTAAGGCTAGGTATATCAATCTAGTAAACAAAACATTCCATCTATATACCTTTAATTTTTAGTTGCTAATTTCCTCTCATAGAAATTATTAAATATCATAATTAGATTTATTATTAAAGTTAACAAAACATGATGAAAAATTATCTATTTTAAGTACTTTATTCATATTTTTATATATAGTAAAACCTCTCTAAGTTGCCACTCAAAGAGAATGAAAGAATTAGCCACTTAACGGAGATGACCACACATCAGAGTTCGAAATTCAAAATAATTTGGTCATCAGTGCATGTAACTAAGAAATACACTATGCGCAGAAGAATAGCTTTTCACAGCTTATTTTTGGGACAGATATGAAAATATCAGTAATTGCGAGCTGTTTTTTTGGAATATTCAGACAGAGTACATGTTCATCGAAACAATTTCTCTGCTAGACTCCTTGTTTGCATTATATCATCATATCCATTTTTACGAGCACAATTTTTAATTTCAAAAGCTTTAAAAACATCATTTTGCGTAGAAAGTTGGTCACTGGTTGAATCATAATCAATCTGCTTTTCCTCTTCAAGAACATTATCAAGGACAACATCAGAGAGAGGAATCTGGTTATGAACATACGTGTTTATCAGATGCTCAGATACATGTTCTCCTGAGTGACATTTATCGAAACGGCATCTGTCATCAAAGGTCAAAAATTCTATTGTTGGCACTTCAACTTGTAATTATCCCGTAACTTGTGCTAATGGCAAATCATCTTTTACAAAATTCTCATCAATTCAGGCGCAGCACTAGTGTCTTCTTGGCTAGATGGTATGACTTCCACTTTCTTGAAAAGTTAGTATAATCTCACACACTTTGCCATGATTAAACAATAAAGTTATTGCATGATAGACCGTTATTTTCTGAATTTCCAATAAATCCATTCGGAGCATTAGTTTTCTTTATCCACACTTGAAGCTTCATATCTTGCCTTGATCTTAAGGCTGGGCTAGAGATGTTGTATTTGCTGGCAGGAAGAGCATGTTGGACAACTCAAAAGAAGAATGACAGGGAGCACTATTCACCATCAACAGAATATTTCGGCATTATTTCTTCATTTGGCTATTAAGCTTGTGTAGCCACTCTTTAAAAATTGCTGAAATAATTGGCAAAATAATTTTTCCGAAATGACCTTTCTGCTGAATTTTCATATCACTGAGTTTTCAGGGTATTTAGTGCTTTCTCAGCCACTTAAAAGAGGTAATATTCAAATTTGGCAAGAGGTTTGGCTGGCCGCAAAAGTGAAATGGCCACGTAAAAGAGGAGGCCAATTATTGGAGGTTTATTTTCATGTTAAAACTAAGGGGAAATATTTACATGCCTACAAAGGAGACAGAGGTGGCCACCATAGTTCCCTCTAAGCTGCGCAAATGCGCGGCCACGCGCTAATTTTAATGGCATTACAATAAATTGCATAGAGAAATTTATTTCCCGCGCACTTACGATCAATTTCCCACTTACAAAATTATCGAAAATGGCCTGTGTTTTGTTTATACCTTTTATTGCCCACAGTTAATTTTGGACCGCGCAACTCCCAAAAAATATTAGAGGGAAATATGGTCGCCACCAAGGGAGTTTTTACTATACAGCTAAAACGTAATTTAGGCAATAGCATGAACAATTATATACAGCAACCAGATTCTTATTTTTAAAATTTTTGCAATTTATGGACAATATATGATGTCGATTCCATTATGCCATGAGAATTGACGAAACGTTGAAATACATGTATATTTTTTAAAACGATTTCAGATTTAAGTTTTATATAGCGTATCCTGCATGAGTTTAAATATTTAATGTCTAACTAGCAGATGACCCGGCGTTGCCCAAGATAGTTACACTTGTAGGTTAAATAATAACTCAAAAAGTTAAATTATAACTGCAAATTGGTTAAATAATAACTCAATCAATACAACACAGAGCGAAGGGACTATCCGTTCTAAGAAAAATCCGAAAAACAGGAATTCTAGGTAGTATACCGGGACTTTATTTA
This sequence comes from Rhysida immarginata, assembly GCA_023313115.1. NCBI lineage: Eukaryota > Metazoa > Arthropoda > Chilopoda > Scolopendromorpha > Scolopendridae > Rhysida > Rhysida immarginata. The sequence goes on from JAHWFO010115002.1 coordinate 1,020,372, forward strand.
ACTTCTTTTTGAGTTACCTCAGATTAGAATGATATTCATCTTCACCACCGGGGAACATCACTGGATACTTTAAACCCAAGTTTTTCTTGCCCTTGACGTAGAAGCTCTTATACCCTCTTGCTGTATTCGAAACTCCCGTTGTTCAGATGCTTCCAAGGCCCGTATAGCCTTTTCTGTTTTAGCTGCAGATTCTCTGACCAATACTCGTTCTTTCTCTTTCCTTTCCAGACACATAAATTTTTGCCAGTCGTCTGGACGTTTGGTAGGGAGCTCATGGGAGACACGTGTGACTCCTTTGCCTCCTCAATAGACGCAGCCTTATTTCTGTCCTGTCCCTGCATCATCATTTTATGATCATTATTAATAATTCTTGGAAACGTACGTTCAATCATCGCATTATCAACATCTCAGTTTACAAAATACAGAATTTTGTCAAAATTTATTTTTATGAAATGTTTGGATTTGCTATGCAACCAAATAAGCTAGGTGATAACCCCGGCGTGGCTCGGACTCTTTTGTTTTTTTTTTAATTAAATTTTGCAGTATCTTAAAAATAAACACACGAAAACGCTTAGAATTAATACAGTAAAAATTCATATCATCACTTTGTGTAGTCTAGCGGTCACCGATTCTTCTATTGATATGCTTACCATTTGCTCAATACAGCACAGTGCTAAAGGACTGCTTCCTCTATCGTCTTTCCACTCTTTCTCAATAGTCTGCTAATTCCCCATTATCTCCAGTTACTGATCATTTTTAAAGATTTTCAAGAAATTGTTATGTACTAAGAACTCTCAATTCTAAGAAAAGTCTGAATAACAGGAATTTTATGCATTGTTACAAATTGAACCTTATCTATATTGCACAAACTTTGCCTTGCATTGTTGGTCATGAGATATTTATTATTAATATGCCCTGTCATCATTATGAATATCGATTTATTATCGATAATTATTATTTTTTCGAAATCTGAGGTAGACAGTGACCTTTCTCATGCTTTGAAGGTCAAGTATGCAAAATTTCATCAAGATCGGAAAAAATGTAGATTTGTATTAAATACATACCCACAAACCCACAAACAAACATTCTTCTTTATATATATAGAAGATAGTTTTCTAGCGGTTCTTATGGCGATGATCAAGATGTATCTCTGAATGGAATAGAAATGTTCAAGTTTAAATTGTAAATGTAAGTAACAAATAAAATGATGATATCATACTATATTCAATGCATTTCGTCAATATTCCCATATTTAGTGAAAGTTTTCTTCTATTTTAAATGCGGCTGATTTTCGTCTTCTTAATGCGTCTCAATTTTTTACCATCAGTGTCCAAAGCTCGAATTATAGATCGAATTGTTTATATAGCTTAATTTGTTGATAGGATAAAACAAAACTTAAAGAACTATTTCAGAATTAAAAATTAAAAAAAAAATAAAAAACGTTAATACAGTTTTATAAAATGCCAAAATGCTAATAACGCTAAATAACATCTGAAGAATATCATAATCTTGAAAAAGCTTAGAAGCATAGCTTTTTTGTGGAATATTTTCAAAAGATTTATTGTTCATATTAAAAGCATTATTGTCATAACCAATTGTTAGTGTTAACAGTGCTGTTTATTATTGTTAAATGATAAACAGCACTGTTATGTGTATTGCATTTAAACTGTATTGCATAAACTGTTTTCATTTGGCTCCTGCTTATAATGAAATAGTAGTTTAAAAGTGTGTTATAATACTTATTAAAAATTTAATAGGAATCGTTAAAAAATTCATCTGAAATATTTTTTGTCTTTGTACTTAAAGAGTAACTGCAGGTATTTCTTACTAAAGTAACTCACAGAAAGTGGTGTGGCCTGTGAGGTAATTCAAGCTATTGCTCGGACAATTGTGTGCTCATTTTCCAAGAAGACATTACGGAATCGTGCAAATACATTTTACAAATTCGTTCTCTTCACTCAAGAAAACAAGAAAGGAATTGCTTGAACTACTTTCCCCTCCAACATAAGCAGAATTTAATGAGGCTATAAGAAAGTCCTCGTGTTTATTTCCTGCACTCAAGAAACATTAAAGGTACTTAGCGTGGATTAATCTGATGTTTATTTTGTTGGGGTAGCCCTGAGAATAGAGTCGTTTAACGAGGTGACGTCATAAGAACTGAACTTTTCTCATATTGTCCACTATTTACAAAAGAAGACAAAGCCCTTCGTCGGGTTTTTATAGCAGTTGATCCAAGAAATTAATTGTCAGTCAGAAGGATTGTTTGTACTATTATATGTCGACGGGGCATAAATACGTAGTTAACGTTTCCTACCGACTTACGCAAAATTACTTTGGCAATGGATTCTTGATTGAGACTGAGATAGCATTCAGTAATCTAATTAAGCCTTCCGCTTATAAAAAATAATTAAAGGTTTTTTTTTTTTAATTCACATCGTATATCCTGATAGGAGTTTTTACACGCTGCTTAAAATTATTCGACAACGAATGCTTTTTTTAGTCTTTATCAAAGCGGAAATGCAACTACAAAGAAATTTGCATAAAGACCGATTGAACATATAAAATCGCCTTATTTATTGCAGTTTTATGTCAAGCTCTGCATTTTAATCTTTATTTCAGCTCTCCCTCTCTCCTTATTTGATATTTAAGCGTTACGATGCCACGTTACGAGAACCTGGATTTTTTTTTTCTTTTTAATAATCCAACCAGAAACAAGTTCAGACTCCTCACCGTAAATTTCAATTAGTGTCTACAAAGAATCTGCTTTATGTTTTAAAAAGTTGTTAATAGGCATAATAGTATTCCATCACTCTTTGAAGTGAAGGGAGGAAATGGAGGCTTAGGTGTGCTGACGGCGCGCCATCTTCCTTCGTTTTTCTTTGCAAGATTTACTGGCGGTGGTTTATCAAGGGGCATTGACAAGACGAGTGACATTAATGACAAAAGGTTCACTTTCCGAGGCTCCACACTAATTAAAAGGAGAAAATCCAGCGTTTTGGTCTTTTCAACTTCTTCGTCCACCCATTATCTCAGGATTTTAAAAATGTAACACAAACAAATTAACTAAATTATTTCCGTTAAAAATGAAATAGAAGTTCGTTTTACGGCTAAAATGAAATAGGGAGATAAACCATTAAAATATTTTTCATTATCGTAATAAAAGGAATAAAAATGTAATTAATATACATAATAAACACAAAATTTTCGTAAAATCCAATGCATTTTCATTTCACTAAATACCATTCGTGTTTGAGTTTTTTTTTTAACATTTTTTAGAAGAAAATTATAAAAATAAAACACAAGTTTCAATTAAATATACAGTTTATAATACTAAACATTCTTCTTAAAGGCATCAATCCATTTAATTTACTGCTCTTAAATTTCGAAAATAATGGATTTTCCCCCCCTCTCAAATGTATTGCATTTTTTAGAGGACGAAATGGAGGACGAAAATAATTTATATATAGCACTTGACTGATGACCATATTAGGAAAATAAAGCTCCTGTTCCTTTTCTTTTCTTTCTATCTCTTTATTAGAGGAAAGTGTATCTTTTAGACATTATGCAGCTTAAAGGTTGCTACGTGCTTAAAACTCTAAAATACATATTTATGATTTACATATACATAATTAGAAATGCTATAGGCCTATTTTGATTTCGAGCAGATATAATTCCTTCGATTAATTAGTTTTGAATAATTTGAATATACATAAATAAAAAATTATTTTCTTCGCTGCCTATGTTGTTTCTAGTCCTTTTCTGCTTTTGTTTCTACCTCCCAACAGTGGTCCGACGAAGCCGCAAACGGTATCGATTGCCACGGGCGACGCTTTCGACGAATTCTCGGAGATCTCGCGGTTTCCACTTTCTTTTTTCTTTCCCCAATTACTCCAAGAGCCACTATTTCTGATAGCTGATCAAAAACGAAATACAGCGAAAAAGAACGAAGAAAAAAAGGGAAAAGAAAGGGAGAAAAAAAAGTTAAGCCACGACCACATTACCAACACGAGCTAAATTTTTCTCGCTGTTTCGCCATTAACGTCAAAGGAAATGAAGCTGGCGTGAGCGGTTTGTGACTTACGGGCATTTCTTCGTGGATAGGTTTAAAAAATACGAAGACAGAAGACGGCGGAGTATGTTTTGGAAAAAAATTAAAAAAAAATCATAAAAAAACAGGAGACAAAAAGTGGGATGCAATAAAAGTCGGCGTCAAGGTCCGAGTCGTGTCGAGTAGGTGCGAGGCGGAGCCTGGACCCCGGCGCTGACCAATCAGAAGCTCACGTCCTATCGGCTGGGAAAACGCCAGGAATTCCGCCCATTTTCTTTGTCTAATGAGGTTCTGATCGGTGAAACCAGCGTTTCTGTACTATGTCTTTCTTTATAACCACACCACCACCACCCCTATCACCCCATCGGCATCCTTTACCTGTGCGCTTCTCACAAATAACAAATATTAATGAGGGCCATTTTCCCCCCTCCGCATTCTTTTTCTTCCCCCTTCTTAAAAATAGCCGAGTTTCAAAACGAATAGGGCTTTCATGAAAAAATGTAACGAGGAATGTGAATGCTCGAAAGGTTGAAATGTTTTTTGTTAAGACTTTAAACTTAATATTCCTATGCAAAGGCTATGCTGTTAAAAGATTTTAAAGCGCTTGTTTAAAATGAATATTTATATTGAAATAATTTTTCTGGCTACTTATATTTTAGGCACAGTTTTAGGAAAAGTAACTTTCGTTTTATTAAAGTAAATAACTTCTTTATAACATAGCACATAAAAAGTTTCATTCAGAAGACGTAACTGTTTTGATTAATTTCAGACTTAACCGTTTGGGTGCATTTTACAATTATGGGTACGATTAAGCTAACATACTTAAGTGTATTTATTTAATTTTTCGTTGTTGGACTCTATCCCCTGGGAGACAATCTTGTTCCTTTACTAAACCCAGAAGATATCGGATTATTAAAATATATAATTAATTAAAAACAAAATTAATTTAATGCTAATGTTGAAAGGTAACCAAAAACCGTTTTGTTATCTATAATGAAACAGAAATTTAATCCAGTTTTTAATCTTAATTATTCCAATATTCCAAATAGTACCATTGTTCTATTAAATCTTCATCGGTTTTTTCAGTAATCTATCTTTCTATTTTTTGCTAGGTGTTTAGAATATTCCATTACTATAAATCATTGGAGAGTTGAAGGCGATGGTTTCCCTCCGCATGTTAATACAGGATAAATACGCCCAAGCAATGCCCATGCAACTGCGAGATCGAACCCACGATTCACCGGTCTAACAGAGCGAGAAGACTTGCGCCTTAGCGATCGGCTTTTATTTCCTTCACTTTGTTCAAAACAATACACATAATTGAAGTGAAATTTTATCAAAGAAGATGCAGATTCTGATAACAATATCCTTTTTATTATATTGTTAAATTCTGATTCAGAAAGTTTTCTGTATGTTGTTTCTCTTTATCTAAACAAATAATATATAAACATTAGACTCAAGACCAATAACCCGACATTCTTTCTTGTAATTTATTAACCTTTTTTATATTAATGCAATCATACAAGAATACTATTATTAACCTTATATTGTAATAGAAGAAGATCAGAAAAACAATTACCCTAAATATACCAAGAGCGTCTGTTGCAAATCCTGTATAGTTTGCATTCATTTATTCACTGAATGTTGTGCTGAATGTTTCAGCTTATGCTCAGGGCACTGAAAATCTTTCAGAGAAAAATTCTAGATTCTTCCTTTACTCAGAAATGGAACAAAATAGCTTTATCTCCAATTATCTGCTATCAGATGCGCGTCATAAGCAGACAGAAATATTCTGATTCTATTTAGCCTTGAGAGATGTCAAAATAAAATAGTATACATTAAGAGAAAGTTATACTAAAACAGCCACACCTTTAAAAAATCATTTATACTTTAATTAATGTATGCATCAATTAGTAGATACGTTTGTCAAAGAATATAGGTTAATACAAGTTCAGCGAAAAAAAATTCGGGAAAAAAACTTAAATTGTATCTTTAAACCTCTAATTAGCTGCAGGTACAATTACAAGGGACGAGACTTTTATTATTACAGAAGAAATCTAATGTCCGACAAGCATCAAGCATTATCAGTTTTTTAAAATATTCTCCATGTGCATCCAGGCACTGTTGCGATCGTTCTGGCAACTGTCCGATACCTTTGGCAGAAAAACAATTGGAATGCTGTTGTATCCAATGCAGGACAACTTTCTGCATTGTTTCATCTGTCTTGACCTCCTGCCCTCCCAAGATGCTCTTTAAGATCAAGTTCCAAATAAATGATAATCACTGAGTGCCAAGTCTGGACTGTAAGGGGCATGGGGTAACAACACCTCATAGATTTTTTTGGCAGTAGTTGCTGCTGTCAAATTGCCATAGAAGGCCGGGCAATATCATGGAGAAGAATAATATTTTCGAGCAATATCATGGAGAAGAATATACCGACATTTTAATTACCAAACTCAATAAAAAACAAAGTATAATGTATAGAATTCAAGTTTTACCTAATAACATTCTCATACTTATTTACTTTACCTGGATTCATTCTTCTTTGTGCTACGGAATTAAATAGAAAAATAGCCGAAACTGTGGACACCTTTATAAATAAAGGAAAAAACAGAAAACACTACTCCACATAGAAAAATATTTTACTGACTCAGATGTACATTTCGGATTTCAAAAATCCATCATCAGTGAGTCAAAATTTTCGCTACGGAGTCAAAAAATTTTTTTTTCCTTTATTTGCTACGGATTTATTTTTTGGGGCACCACCTCTTCCTATAATCTAAAAAGAATTTTGAAAATACAAAAATGGTTCCTAAGTACGCTAAGTCAATTTACGGTCTCTTTTTCATATTTTAACTATTAATCAAATATACTTAATCCAATCTTGTTGTTTTATTTATAAAATCATCAGTTCTTTACTAAAAGTGACAACTCCAATTACAGTCAGGCTACATTATCAAACGTACCACTACTTAACGCTGATAACATTCGTTCGCCTTCGGTAAGTCGCGAGTACCGTAGGCGATGTATATCCGTTAAAGGTTTGGAAAACTGGTCGGCCGTGCCCATAGAAATCCAAACACTAGCTCTATATGCTATGCTCAGGAAATCCTTAATTCGATATGTCACCACTGCTATAACTTAACTACTTTCACTGGACATTGCTAGGGAATTCTTTAACCATCACTTTGCTCAATTATAGCCTCTAGTGGGTACACTCTATCACCGTGGTCACATTTCTGTGAATTAGTTCTTTATATCATGTTATATGCTGATCATATAAGGACATTTACTATTATGCGATTGTATATTATTACTCATTAATGTGTTACGATAATACTTACATACGCGATTGTTTATACATAACCAATAATATTTGGACTAAGATCATGACCATTGTTTGTAACTAAATTATATACTAACCTATTTGTGAATTGTCAAAATGCTTTATTTTTTTTGCGTTCACTAGGATCAAACTCGTCGGTCTATGACCATACAGGCCTAGCTGGGCGCATTTGTATATTAACAAATATCAATAAATAAATAAATAAATATTTTCGGCCAATATCCCGGGCCTTTTTTGCGAATGGCGTTGCGATAACACCCTGAAACAATTTGCAGTAATACTAGGCGTATATTTCGCTCATTGCACTTGGACAAACGTGACCATGCATTGCATTTTTCACTACCTCTCATCCTTCACTGATTAAACCAATCCTCCACTCTTGCCCGTTACATCCTTTTTTCCCCATAATGTGCTTGAAGTTTTCTCAAAATTCCAACAGGTTTATTGTACTCCTTCACAAGAAATTTGATTATTTACCGCTGTATCACAGCTACAGAGACACTACTTGCTGCCATGTTTGCTGTAACTACTGCTCATGCGTAAATACGTCTTATGCGTAAACGAACACGGAATACTCAAAAAGGATTACATAATGTTCCCTGAAAAGTTTAATATTTCTTGATTTTATATGCACCAAAGTCTCGATCAACCTTGAACGACCATCGTCCCTCTAATTAGCTGCAGCAATACCCTAAATTAAGCTGCAACATCATTGAGCTCCCTCAAATAATAGTCAATTTTTGACAACGACAAAGGATAATTTTTGAATAAACCAATTTTGATGGATTTCTTATTATTATTTTCAAATATTTACGAACAATGACATCAAAGAACAATGACATCAAAGAACAATTCCATTGTCTTATTGTATGTAAGTTTATAATTTAAAAAAAATTGGGTTCCGGGCATCCATGATGAAAGCAATAATTAGAAAAATGGCTTTCAATTGATGATGTTCATATTTAAAAAAGGCAAAAGAGAATTAATTATGATGTTTCCTACCTTGAAGTAAAATACAATAGACGAGTAATTGAAAAGCACTTTTGCTGGTTTTGAAAGCAAGTGGGTTGTCAGGTTCGTTTGGTAAGAATATACTGTAAATTAAGAATTCGATCTTAGAGACAAGTTAGGTTTGATTGCAAGCTCTGCAGGATTTTGGTTCGATTGCAGGCCCTGAAAATTTCTTCTTCCTTTTCTTTCCTGTGCTCTTTTCAAACGCCTGGTATACAAAATTTTTCTCCAAACTTTTCAATAATTCAATTGTTTTTCATCTATGAGTCATTAAGCTCTATGAATCTATGCGTGTTTCCCAAAAACTTTTATCTCTTTGTCTTCATCGATAAAACTGAGATCAAATGTTTAAAAGTTCATGATCTTTAATTTTCAGTTCGATTAGAATTACATTGTGTTTAAAATATTAATAATCAGGATTCCAAATACAAGGAAATTAGAATTACATATTTAATTCATTATTAATGGAGATAGTTAAGAGCAGAGAGCAGCTTCCACAAGGAAATTTTTTTATTAAAACTACAGAGTATAAAAAATACTAAATTGAAATAAAATTTCCAGAGACTTTGTAAATTCGTTGTTTTGATAATGCAAGCTTGCGCATTCTCACGAGGTCAAAATCTAATTACTACTACCTTTACATGGGTAAAACTTTAGGTAAAATAAAACTTTCTTCCACAATGAAATATATATACAAGATCAATTTTGAGTTCTGCTTCTATTCAAAGAAAAGATGATAATGATAATGAAGATATTCTTCAAGCATAATACAATTACAAGGTAGAAAAGGGAATGAAAAATTGTGATGCTGCTTCTAATTTAATTTATTCTAAATTTATCAGTCGAAGCTAATACGATTGCTTACTAATGATGGAAATCCCTTATGGGTCATGACTAGATCCGTCTTGGGACAATGAGGTTTCAGAATAATAAATTGCACCTACAAGCTGAACTGAGTTAACAAATTAATGAGGTGAGTTCGTGAATTAGTTAATTAATGAGGGAAGTCCGCTTTCCAGCAATAAAGATGAAGAACTCTTCTTCCGAAATATGTAATTAGAATGTGAATTTGAAAAAAAAAACCCTGAAAATACAGTAAAAATTAAAGTCAAGACCAAATAACGTCAAAATTGAAAAATATTAATGGAAAAAATATTAGAGTAAATGCGATGTCGACAAGCTTTTGATTTATTATAAAACCACGATTCAAACAGGGTAACTTTAAACTTTCATGATTTTCACAGCGCATCTATAATTTTATTCCTCAGTTGAAATAATTACGTTTCGAATTTATTGATAGTATACAAAGTAGTTTTATTACATGGTCATCTACCTTAGGAGAATGAGAGATGGAATTACTCGTATTGAAGATATTTTCATATGGAAACATTCCTAATCATTTCTAGATAAACATTTTAATTTTTTATGCAATAACGATGATCTGAAAAATTATTATACAGTAAACTCATCAGATAAAGTCATGTTGATATATCAGACGAACATGAGCAAATGTTTTAAAGATACAAATATATAAAGAAACTAAAGTCTTTCAATCCTGCTTTCAAATGAGTAAAATCGACATATATTTAAAGCATTGGGCCACTAACAGATTATTGGTTTAGGAATGTGTCTTATTTTCCTTAAATATTATGTGACTATCTTGCAATTCTCACCGTATGCCTAGAGCAAGAGAAGAAAGGTAAAATGAAATATATAAAGAACAAACGTATATGAGAAGAAGAAAATTATTAGATAAAAGTGACCAAAAGTGGACCCCACTCCTAAAGCGGGCCTCCTGAATTTCTACTCTGAAAAATACTGCAGCATAGCAGTGACAGGTTGAGGTAGTAGTTTATGTGATTGCCTACTGGAGGACCAGCGCCCAAGTTTTTACTCAATCTGTTGTTATTCAATGGCGACATTGTTTTTTGTGGATGTCGGAACTTTTAATGCTCGTCAGTTTTTAGGTGTTTTTTGCCAGGATTTTGAAGAGAAGTGATGTAATTCTTATACCTACTTATTCCTTATTATAAGAGCTACGTTTTGGTTTAGGTTGAACTGGTTAACATGCACAGTTATCGAAAATATTAATTCTAAAATAATCATGAGGTGGTCTCAACCCGGGCCTCCACGCTGTTCCTAATGGATCCCCTATATTTTTATGATTTCTTAATTCTCATCTTCTTGGAATTCTATTGTAGGATCCCAGGTTTACATTTTAAAGACTTTCTAAGGAAAAATATGGCTTTTTTTTTTTTATCTAAGATGCCTTTGAAGTAATTGAACACCTGATATTTCATTAAAAAGAGTTTGAATTTGCTATTTGTGATTGTTTTTAATAGGTAAAATTGCTTTCTCTTTCATTCAATATTTATTTTCCTCCTCTTAATTCACATTTCATTTCATGAAATTAGGGTGGCAGGTTTAGGAGATCTTTTTTGGAAATGATAAAAGAGTTATGTTTTGGAAAAAATATTTTAAACAAATTGATTTACTTTATAGTCTTTTTAATAGTGAGACCTATAAAACAACTTAACTTGTTAATGTGTTCCACATTTTTTCAATGTTTTTTACTTCGTAGTTTTGCCTGTTCATGTCAAAAATAAAATAGGGGCCCCGCTTTCGGTCACTTTATTTTACATATTATTTGCAGAAATAAATGAAATTAAACCTGGTTTTCACTGACTTATTTTTCTGCTGTTGAAAACACATGTATGTACAAATAAAATAGAGTAGGAAAACTCTTTTCCACAAGGCTTAATATGGTATAATCACAAATGTACGTTTCGATGACTACGTTATGTTCTTCAGCGTGATATTGAAAATACTTCAGCGTGACATGTATATAATCCATATTATTATTTGAAAACGCGTTTACAAATTTTTCCAGTTTTTATTTTTCAGCTCAGACAATACACTACCTTTGATATTTGGAACGTTCTAAAGCATAATAAAGTCATTATAACTGTTCATTGAAATAAATGCAGCTGAATCTTTTGAGATGATCCTTTTGTCAATAAGAAGCTTTTGTAACGTAGCATACAGGAAGAACATTATGTTGCGTTCCTATGTAAATTATATGCCTATTTAAGAGCTTTAGATCCAGCAATTTTGCATTTAGAGTTGCATTTAGAGTTCCATTCAGAGTTTGCATGTTGCATTTAGAGTTCCAGATGCTATAGATAATTAAAAAAGAATGTTACGAAAAAGTGAGCGAAGCAGTCCATACTCTCCCATGTAATAATGTCTACACTAAGGAAGTTGTTCTCTCTATGCCTATTTACATGTATCGCGTTTCAATATGATACGTAGGTAATAAATGAATGGCTTTCTATGAGACTCAGTGGTTTAATTACATACAATTCAGTTTCATTTCGTCTTTAGGAAGAAGAAATATACGAAGTATTAAAAATGTTAGAAAGTTCATTTCGATGGTTTTTGGTAGCATGTAAATGGATATGGTAAAGGGAAATACCTAGAAAGAAAATAAAACTAAATTTTGGATAAAAGTTTCTTGCAGCAAACTGAAGAATTGCATGTAATAGTTATGTAGGTTCACAGCAGGCGATTACACAGATATAAAGAAGATATAATTTGTGATTATACAGGGTAAGTCAAAACGATGGACCCAATTTCAGACATTTATTCTGTAATGTCTAATGAACGTATCGTAATGTGAGATTGTGCTTCAAAAGGTTAACTTTCGCAGTTTAGTTTCCATGCAGTGTTTTCACTGCAGCCATTGCTGATATTGACCGCGACATGCTACGAAAGGTTTGGCAGGAGATAGACTATAGACTTCATATGTGTCTGGTTACGCAAGGCGCTCACATACAGTAGAACACCTGTGATGTAATGTGTTTGAAGTAAACTTTGAAAGTTTACCTTTCGAAGCATGTCTCACAATACCATACGTTTATTAGATTTCACAAAGTCGGGTCTGTCTTTCATTTTGATTTACCCTATACAGTGGATTCACAGCGAGTATAAAAATCTTCTGCATTTTGTTAGGGAGATCAGGTTGAGCAAAATATGTCATAAGAACAGGCCGTATTCTAATTAAGTACAGGATTACAAAACATCAAAATTTTATTAATGTATCAGCAAATAGTTAAAAAAAAATCCATTTTATTAACTCATAGTAAATAATTTAAAAGCATAACAGAGTAGGTCACACGATTTACATAACAAGTGCTCAAAATACAATACTAATAGTGCATTGTTACTGTATGGATGAATGCTGCGTTTTCCTATTTTCTTTTCTTTACCCATTTGCTACTACACTAATATAACTTTGATCTGTTGCAATTCCGTACCTAATTGGTAGACGACCTATGTTCGTATGAGATATTTGTTCACTTGATCTCCCTATAAAATGCGTGTAAAAAATGATTGTTTATTACATTTGAATGTGAATCACTAGTATAAGTGGACCCTCGAGCAATAGACTATTCCATAGAAAAAATGTAATAACATGAAAATTCAATGAATAATGCAATAGCTACATTCCCTCGCAGATTTCAGGGTATGTAGGGAAGATTTGCATAAGTTAGGACATTTTCAAGAATATATTTTTAGTAACCACACGGTATTAAAAAAAGACACAGTAATTTATGAATCATCAACAGAATTTTTAATACAATACCGGAAAAATTAAGGATGCTATATATCAAGGAGCCTAAATAAGCAAGCCTCAATTACAACAGAAACCAGCCCCGGTAAATATATTAAAGTTATCCTTCAATAAAAATTATTATTTAACATCTATATTTTCCACAATAAATAATTATAATGTTATCAAACAAGTAAGATGGGACATTGTCACGTGGGTTTCGGCAGAAGGAGGGCTCTTCGAAACCGAAACGAGATGACGACGCGGCCAGAAGACGCGGGTTTTGGAGAGCCACTCCGAAAGCGCCTCGTAAAGACGAGAGTGGAATGAGACAGAAGGTGTCATGGCAGCGTGAAGGAAGGTCGGATAAGACGATCAAGAAGGAGCTAATAAGGCTGGATCCAATTAATGAAGGCCGTAATAAAGGACAACGGTTGCGAGCGGCGAGAACTAAGGAGTTTTTTCCGCACGCGGATGAGGTAAACGAAACCTTCAACTACGGGAAGAAGCCCGGCGAAACGGCAGCAGAGGCAGTTCTCACCGGCGGAACGACAAATGCGTAGAAGGACGTCCCGTGACTTACCTGGATTCCAGCGGGCAATGGCAGGATTTGCTCGCTCAAGCTTTATCGCAAATTATCGTCGAAGTTGAAGAGAAAACGTCAACGGCGACAGGCGAGGGAAACCTCGAGCAGCTTCCGTCAATTCGACGAGCGGAGATAGCAGCGAGTGCGGAGAAGCCGTCGCGGACAAACGAAGTCCGGCGAGCGAGGAGATTCTTCACGATATACGGTAGGACATGGAACTTTATACAAACTTTTTCTACGTTGAGCGGTAACACATTACTCAATGTTACCGTGATAGATATAAATATTGCACATGGGACCGAGAGACTAGTCCAAGCGGCATTTCGGCACGACACAGTTGCTTTGCTAAGAGATATCGCCATTGTCGGCGTTTATCCGGGGTCGCTCGGTAATTACGTAGCCAGCGGCCTGGGAGGAGTGTTTCCTTGGAGTTTATTGCCGTCGCCTTTATTTTTGTGTGTGTTATAATGTGGAATAAGAGTTTGCTTTATTGTTCAATGTGTTTATGTGCGACGGAGCCCTGTCCTTATTTTCGACACATTAGAGTGCTGTTGTGTCTATTACGTTAAAGACTGGTTTGCCTTTAGTGCACGTACTTACTTATTCTTTGTGTTTTTGTGTGCTTCAGTTATGCTGAAATTTTCAAAGAGCGTTGGGAATAAGTGTCATCCTTCACTTTCTATTCTGAGTTTCGAGCGTCGTGATTCAAGTGTGTGTGTTAAAAAGAGACGACGTCCCTGGCCTCTCTTACAAGTGTTATTCTATAGTATTATGCTATTCGTCGTTATTCATTGGTGTGTATATTGCTAAAGGCGTTCCCCAACTGTGTTAGTGGTAAAGTGCACATGGAGGTGCAGATTGAAATTGTCTTTTGCGAATGGTGCCCTTCGTCCTGATAATTTCGTATTTCGTCCGAGCCACGTGATATCCTGCAAGGATGAATACAATTAGCATTCATTTAATTCAGTACAACCAAGAATCGTAAGAGTCGACGACATTGACATCTCTCCAGGGAGTGAAGTCATTTTGTCATCAGTGCTACGACCTACTTCGTATGGATCAATGGGTTCGTCACGTCGTCTTCACTCATCGGAGCGACTGCTATAGATTTCTTCGTTTTTTAACTTCACTTGCATCGTGTCACGACGTCGTTCTGCAGCGTCGGGGTTCCTGATTTCGACGTCTAGTGTATGCCGGAACTTTGTATTAATCAGCTAAACGACTTTTCAACTTACTGAACTGTATACAACTTCTATTACCTACCTGATCGGAACTGCTTCGTTTAGACCATATACCTCCTAAGACGTGGGACATTTACAGTTTTGGAGCGCGCATTGCCACCGAGTTAACCTCGCCTCGGTGCGTGCGGCTCCCCATCATCCTTAACATTCAGCATCCAGAATACTTTATTTACCCTACAGCCATAGAAGAGGACGTTTACTTACTTTGACTTTCTACCAGTGCTGTCCAGGAGACAACTTTACCGATTGCGTCCATAGACAATATCCTGTTTAAGATTAAAAGTGAGCTGTATGCATCTTTCAAGTCGGAGTGGCGACCGGTTTTTACGTTATGCAGAATCACTCGAACTTTTAAGATATTAGAAACTTTTCCACTGCCAATTAAACTTTATTATTTAAACTTTATGATTTTCATCGATGCGTCACAGTCTGGCGTATCGACGTGTTAACCCACTTTTTCATTCTGAATAAAGTATTTAATTTTTGTTATTTTCGTTCTCGCTTTTTTTGTCTCATTTACTCTGCTTCATCCACGTGACAAAGAGCGGAACGTTTGTGGTACCAGAAGTGGTTAAAGACAATACGGACCGAACTGTTTTTTTTACCCACCCAAAGCCCACCCTTCAAAAAAAAAACAAAAACAAAAAAAACTGTGCAATTGATTCTCTTTCTTCATTGTGATAACATTGGTTCTCCTACCCGTCCAACTTCACCCAAAGGACTGTAATTTCGCCGTAATTGTGGCTAGGGGTATACGTTTTTACAACCCATCCACCCACCCCGAGTTTAAAAAAAAAAAAGGACTTTCTGACTGTGGTTAGGACGCTATGCTCAGCGGCTCAAGTACTAAATTTCGCTACGATCGGAACGTTTGAGATCTTGGAAAGTGATCTACGATGGCATCAGCGAAATTAGAAGGGCAAATACGGAAAGGATTGGAGAAAACCAGATTCTGAGGGGATAAGCCGATAGAGATATTTAACAGGTATTTTGGCAAATTAGCCTCGCAGCTAGAGCACACTAGCGAAGCTGAAAAAGCCAGACTGTACGGCAATACGTTGGGATCGGAAGAGAATGAACGATTATTAAAAGGTAAATGTGCAACATTAGAAAGCGCCATGAATTTGATAGAAGGCAAAATGGAAAAAAGTGGATAAAGTAAACAAAAAAGATGATAGTACACGGAACTGTCCGAAAGGCCGTTTACTCGCAACGAAGGGAAACGATTAATTGGAAAGCCGGGAAATGAAGACGGCCGTGCAATAGAAAAGGCCAAAGCTGGAAATATTCATTATGGGGAAAATCCAAAGCAGCGTCAAAAATTGGACGAACGGCTATCACCGGCGGCGCAAGAAAGGTTAAAATACGGAGAGTTTATCCACAAGCTTGAAAGTTTATCGAGTAAGAAAAATAATCGTCATCAAAAGACAAAGTCATTATTCGACAGAAAAAAGTATGAGTATTGTCACAACGAAAAGGATGGTGCCAAAGACTGGAATAAGCTTAAATCGCAGAGTACAGGTGATGAAGCCAGCTATGAAGAGTTCTTCAAAGATGCCAGCAGTTTCCTGTGGGAATTAGAAGGAGAAAACTGCCAAAAGATAGGCGATGAAGAATTGTTTAGCCTTGACGGTGATGATGAGGAAAACAGCTCAAAAACTGATGAAGCAGCCTCAGTCCCAAAAAATTATCTTCGTCAGGCAGTTTCATCATCAATTAAAAGAATAGATGTGCTGAAAAGAGACAACTTTAATGAAGCGTTGAACTGGCAAAAAAATATGCTCCATATATTAATTGTAACGACCACGACTTAAATACGTATACGTCCGAAATATTATCTAAGTTAAAGGATGCCAACAAGGTGCTTGGAAGAGTCGATGATAAGGGCAGAGGCTTACGGTGATAAAGCTTTAGACATTAAAAACTAGCATCGAAGGGAGCCAGTAAGCAGAACCCAATGGAAGACGGCAGCTTAGAAGAGGAAGAAATCTTGAAAGACAAGAATTCAAGTAAAGAAACAGACACAAAAAGACACGCTAAGTAAAAAGGAAAGTGAAAGTAATAATAAATTGCTAAAAAAATTGGAGCACGCATGGGAAATTATTGACAGATTAATCAAGCTAATGGAGAACGAGAGAACACGTCAAGATCATTTGATACCGTATGATAGAGGCCGGCAAAGATATGATGTGAATAAGAAAAATAGACAGCAAAGACAAAAATGGAAGGCTTGGCGGCAAGATAATATTCAACGTAACAGACAGAAGGAAAACGGGGCAAAGCAAGTGTACAGGAGAAACAAGAGGCGTCGTCGAAAGAGGAGAGAGCAAGAAAGTTATTGTCACCTGATTAGCAAAGATCAAGACATCTAGAGGTATTCCAGAGAAGTATTGTTGAGGATAGGGAAGAACAGTATTGATAAGAGAAATCGAAGGAAAAAAGACGACAATAATAAAAAGCGTCGTAAGAGACATAATAGGTATTATTATGCTAATAGTTCGAAGAATTTCGCTCGAGGAAAGCTCGACCGAAATAATAGTGATGATGGACATCGCAGAGCGGAGAAGAAGATTTGCAACAACGTCATCCAAGACAGTTTTCGGGTGACTCAGCAGCCGGCGGGCATATCACGAGGGTTTCGGCAGAAGGAGGGCTCTTCGAAACCGAAACGAGATGATGACGCGGCCAGAAGACGCGGGTTTTGGAGAGCCACTCCGAAAGCGCCTCGTAAAGACGAGAGTGGAATGAGACAGGTGTCATGGCAGCGTGAAGGAAGGTCGGATAAGACGATCAAGAAGAAGCTAATAAGGCTGGATCCAATTAATGAAGGCCGTAATAAAGAACAACGGTTGCGAGCGGCGAGAACGAAGAAGTTTTCCCCGCACGCGGATGAGGTAAACGAAACCTTCAACTACGGGGAGAAGCCCGGCGAAACGGCAGCAGCGGCCGGCGAGGGAGGCAGTTCTCACCGGCGGAACGACAAATGCGTAGAAGGGCGTCCCGTGACTTACCTGGATTCCAGCGGGCAATGGCAGGATTTGCTCGCTCAAGCTTTATCGCAAATTATCGTCGAAGTTGAAGAGAAAACGTCAACGGCGACAGGCGAGGGAAACCTCGAGCAGCTTCCGTCAATTCGACGAGCGGAGATAGCAGCGAGTGCGGAGAAGCCGTCGCGGACAAACGAAGTCCGGCGAGCGAGGAGATTCTTCACGATATACGGTAGAACATGGAACTTTATACAAACTTTTTCTACGTTGAGCGGTAACACATTACTCAATGTTACCGTGATAGATATAAATATTGCACATGGGACCGAGAGACTAGTCCAAGCGGCATTTCGGCACGACACAGTTGCATTGCTAAGAGATATCGCCATTGTTGGCGTTTATCCGGGGTCGCTCGGTAATTACGTAGCCAGCGGCCTGGGAGGAGTGTTTCCTTGGAGTTTATTGCCGTCGCCGTTATTTTAGTGTATGTTATAATGTGGGATAAGAGTTTGCTTTCTTGTTCAATGTGTTTATGTGCGACGGAGCCCTGTCCTTATTTTCGACACGTTAGAGTGCTGTTGTATCTATTACGTTAAAGATTGGTTTGTGCTACGACCTACATCGTATGGATCAATGGGTTCGTCACGTCGTCTTCACTCATCGGACCGACTGTTATAGATTTCTTCGTTTTTGAACTTCACTTGCATCGTGTCACGACGTCGTTCTGCAGCGTCGGGGTTCCTGATTTCGACGTCTAGTGTATGCCGGAACTTTGTATTAATCAGCTAAACGACTTTTCAACTTACTGAACTGTATACAATTACTATTACCTACCTTATCGGGGCTGCTTTGTTTAGACCATATACCTCCTAAGACGTGGGACATTTACAATAGTTTTGGAGCGCGCATTGCCACCGAGTTAACCTCGTCTCGGTGCGTGCGGCTCCCCATCATCCTTAACATTCAGCATCCAGAATACTTTATTTACCCTACAGCCATAGGAGAGGACGTTTACTTACTTTGACTTTCTACCAGTGCTGTCCAGGAGACAACTTTACCGATTGCGTCCATAGACAATATCCTGTTTAAGATTAAAAGTGAGCTGTATGCATCTTTCAAGTCGGGGCGGCAACCGGTTTTTACGTTATGCAGAATCACTCGAACTGTTAAGATATTAGAAACTTTTCCACTGCCAATTAAACTTTATTATTTAAATTTTATGAATTTCATCGATGCGTCACAGTCTGGCGTATCGACGTATTAACCCACTTTTTCATCCTGAATAAAGTATTTAATTTTTGTTATTTTCGTTCTCGTCTTCTTTGTCTCATTTACTCTGCTTCATCCACTTGACAGACATAAGCATTTATAAAATTAGATTAACCACTTAATTTTTCTTATGTTGATTTTGATATCAACCTTCGGCTTTTAGTTGCTATACGCCAAACAAGATTTCATCCGTGATTATGCAGGTTTCATGCCCCCATTCTTTGCACTGGATACATTGGATCCAACTGCAAGTAGATATTACCTATGGTCCTTGCAGATTATAGAAAACCATTCTGTTGTAGCAACTTTGTTAGTTTCTTCTCTTTTTGATGTTCATTGTTTGTACCTTGAGAGAACACTTTTCCATTTTAGAAAATTGAAACTGTTCTGACTTATGAAAATGGTAATTTTGAACCACATCTAGCACCAGAGAAAAGCTAATGGCGGCACAAAGAACATGTTGCTATGAAAATAATCTACCGATATACTAATCAAAATAGGATATTCACATTTGAGCTGCGATCTTTTTATTTTTCGACAGTTAGCACGAGACATTGGAGACACATTTTTCTTAGATGTGAATAAAACTTATCGGAATTTTTGTGGAAAATCGGCTGCAGCTTCGGCCTTGTCGATAACACAACGACTGCCTCCTTCAACGAAGTGCTGAAAACCAACAACAAATGGCACCAGGAATTTTTTTTTTTTTTTAAATCTGTTTGTCCCAACTTATGACTCGTCCCGAGTTATGCAATTCTCCCTTACTGGAAATAACTTGTGCAGTTGTCAGTCAATCACGTCACTGAAAAATGCGATAAACAGTGGGCAGGAGTTTTTTGATGTTATTTGTGTAAAAATAAAGCTTAATGTTTGAAAATGCCTATCGGATCCATCAACGACAGTTTCCTCAAACAGACGGCTTTAACTCGAGGGCTACGTAGAGCCTGGTTGGTCTTTACGTCGGGATGGAACAGCCGTTAATCGAATTTAGAGAGAACTAAATGTTAATAGTCGTATGGGGACTGGAGCTACTGAAGCATACAGGCGAACGTCGCAACGCACAAATCGATGTATGCAACGTCAAGCTGTAGCGGTGGCAAAATTTTGCAGAGTTTAAATGGGGTGTTGGATGCTCCAATGTAGACGAAGACAATTCATCTTAGATTAACTGAGGCAACTTACGGAAAGGCTTTGCGACTCTGTCCGTCGGCGTGCAGTATTATAGCTATCAGACGTAACGAATAGCATTCTGTGGTATACAGCGATTAATCTCGCTTCTGTTTCTACACGCATGACCACCGAGTGATTTGGAGGTAACGTCGCAATCGGGGTTTGATCCTTCTACCATTTTTGAACGCCGCACCGTCCATCAAATCACGTTTTGCTCTGGAATGCATAAAGGGCCCTTTGACATTAAGATGTGTTGATGAGGCTTTTGTATTATCCAACATCCAGAGCATATCAAATACCGTTTTTATCAAGATAATGCACGACACACAGCGAATCTCAACAGGCAAGCCTTGCAAGTTGATTCCCTGTATCGATACCTTGCAGAGGCATACCTTGCAGGATTCCCTGGCCAGCGCAATCTCCTTTATCTCCTATTGAGAATCTGGGACATGATTGGACGTCGTATTTATGGTCTCCAACAGCTTCGAACTGAAATCTGATCTTTGCTGAAAACCGCAAGAGAAAAGATTGGTTGGTTGGTTGGAATTATGGGCGCATCAAAGTTATTGGTCATTTGCACCCTATAGGCAGGATTTATTAAAACAAATCGGAAAGCTAACAATAAAAATCAATAAACGTCAAGATCTAAAAGTCAAAATACATGTATGATTTAAAAGACAAAAACAATATTCAGCTACAACACAAGGAAACAAAATATACAAACATCGACAATATCCAACCACATATGATACATTTAATATACACCAGAAGAGGTAAGAAAAATTTCATACTAAAAGTTAAAACTTCTTACTTAAATTAGGAAAGCAAATAATTTTTTTCTAAAATTTGTTAACACAATCTAGTATTGTCTTTATAGATTTAGGCCATCTCATTTTCTGAAATATCAACTCCAAACTCAGAAGATGATGAAACCATCTCTGAGCATTCTGGTGGAGATTCCGTCCTCTTGAATATCATTTCATCGCTTCCTCTAGCTTGAGTTCTTTTGTTCATTTAGGTATTTTGTTACGTTCTTCTTGATAAGCGTGTAATACTGTTAATAGTATCTTTGATGTCACATGGTTCGGTCTCGAAAGCGAAAGCCTTACCTGCCGAAGAGACTCTTGGGAGCTCTGAGGCAGGGAAATCCTAACGGAATAAATTGTCTGGCCGGCGGACTAGGTAACGGCTCTAACTAAGTTCAAAAAACATTTATATAGCGCAATTGGTTAGCACATTCCTGGTTCGAATCCAGACTATGGAATTTTCTTTTCTATTTTTCATCAATAATTTATTATTTGAGGTATGGCATATGATAAAATGGAGCCATGGAGCCATTTTAGGGTGTGTTTCGATTGACTGACGGACTTCGCGATAGTAGGGTTTTCTCACCCGTATCCATAGAGCCGAGAACTTCACTAGTAGGGAGTCCTGGACCCTACGAAACAGTCTTAGCTTTCAAGATCGTACAGCTTCGTGGGAACCTATCCTGTATCGTGTGGTTAAAACTGGATTATTATCTGGCCAACTGCGCCTAAATTATTGTGGTCTGTTGTTCGACGACGCCTCGACCTGAATTTTATTTTGTGTAATCTCAAGATCAGCATTTGTGATCGTTCGTAAATTTTGAATTCAAAATATTTATTTCATGTTATTATATTAATATTTGAATAATGAAGGAAATTTGGTTTCCGAAATGTACATCTGAGTCAATAAAAATTATCATGTGGATTAGTGTTTTCAGTGTTCCTTTAATTAGTATACTGGTGTCCACAGTTTCTGGCTTTTATTGTTTAATACCCATCTAACCCATAACCATAACCTCCCCACCCATCTAACCAGCCGATTAGTCCAAATGAGCTAGTTTCAGTTTCACTTCTTTCAGAGGAGCAGAGGCCAAAGTTGTGTGTTCCGAAATAGCCTTCCCAGAACCAACAGAACCTTTCCCCCGAATCTGGGTCGTCGCGAACTGGTCTTACAGGAGGCTTATGAAGTCCTCTCTGCGGTTCACAACCGACCGCACACTTTTTGTCTGACTCCTCAGCTAAGGCCTGTCTGGCATTGGTGCCCCTACCCAGCATCATTGAGGCCCTCAAGCTTCTCCCCCCACCATGGTGGGCCATGTCAAGGTAGTGCCCACGGAGGGGCAAGAGAAGAGAAAGTGTTATTAAATATTCAAGGTTGATTAGTTTTCCACTCTCTCAAAAATTTTCTCAGGTTTGGAAATTGTCTTATTACGATTGATTTCGAGTTACAGTCTTCCGCACAGTCTTAAACGAGTAACTGAACATTGTATTCGTATATCTAACCTTTTGTCGTCCCATCGACGCCACGCTTACCATATTGCTATTCTGATGTCAACCGAAAAATCGAACAACTAAAACAAAACAAAAAACAATATTACCAAACAAGAGAAAAAAAACAGGGCAAGAAAAACCTATGAAGAAACAAAGATACACCGAACTGTAACCTCTCCTAGTGGCAGCTCTGAAGACACACAATATGCATCCAATGACATATCTAACAATGATTGGGATCACTTTAATGAATGGGTAGGTTGTGGAGCATAAGTCAACACAAAGAGTAAAGCAGACTGTAATTAAAGACTGTAAGGTGATTGCATGGACCGTATGCCAATCGTGTAGTCATCTCATATCAAAACAGAAGAAAACGTTTTGAAGCTTTCTGAAATACTAATTGTTATAACAATCCGTTGGGAGAGAACTTAATCTACATTAATCTCGTATTTAATAGCTCATATTCTGAATTTTATTCAATAAAAAGTTTGTTTTCAAAGTATCTATCCCTTTTTTAGTATTATTAATTGATATCACCAGAAGATGGTCCTCTAGCCCACGAGGATATGGGTCCTCTAACCAGGACTCCAAGGGATAGATGATCCACAACATAGATTTCGTGATTTTAAAATGTCTGTTAATTACTTTTTCACAAAAGTACTTAGAAAAATAAAACAATAAAGTTCACTGTTTCTGTTAAAGGGTTTGTTATCATTAATTATGATTAATGCAGCCCGTTATTTTCGATTTTAAAACTAGGGCCATCTTACTCGGATTTACCTTATATTACACCTTTATGGCCTTACTACTTACCAGTAATTCTTTATACAATAAGATCGATTCCACATGTAAGGTGTCAAAAGTTTTTTTAAGTTGTTCTCATATGTGTTCAAATAATGTATTTAAAAATAATTCCCTTCGGTAGTAACACACTTTTGCTAATATCCATAAAGGTTTTTAAAACATTTCTGGACCCATTTTTCGAAAATTTCTTAAGCTCATTCGTCGTTACATTAATCATGTTGAATACAAGGCCGATTTCTATGCACTGCCTCAATTTTAATTTTCTACATGGAAGCATTTGTGCCATTCACAACCTGCGAGTTTTTCTTTCATTGATGTATGATCGTTTGCTTTCTAAAGCAACACTTATGTCTAACAGTTTCTGGAGCAAAATACCCTATAAAAGGTTTTACGGATTTTGGCAATAGCAGCTATTCCATTCGTAATTAGTCGGAAAAATTGAAGGCATACCATGTAAACGATTTAATGGATTTTCGGCAAAAGCGGACGCTAATTTACTCAACTAGTTACTCGAATCTAGCTTCTGTCTCGGCAATGATGATCACCGAATTGGAATCGGGAAGAAACTTCGCAATCAGATTGATCCTTCTACCATTTTTGAAATTGTTTAGAAAATGAGGGATAGTTTCAATGCCACAGTTGTAACTGCGACATGAACAAATCCATGTCAGACGAGCAAAATTGAATTGGAGAAGAAACGAGAAAATTAACCCAGACATGTTATGACGTCATGGGTGCTACCAATTTATGATACCAATCTATCCCTGTCACGGTTACTATTTCAAACTGAACTTTTGAAGCTATCGCGTAAAGGTAGCTTTTCAACACATTTTTAGCACATTGCTATGCAATGTTGCATAACAAAATCTTTCCAACTTTTTGGAATAAAAGTGAAATTAGATAACTCTAATAATATTTTTGTGCTGATTTTTGACGTTTTTACCGTTTCTCAATGATAACAGATTTTGAATGATATTCACATAATATTACAATAGTATGAATATTTAGTATACAGAGTAGAGGATTCACTTAACTCAAAGGTAAATTGTAGGATATCTGCTGTAATTGGTTTAGGAACTGCTCCTGTTAAGGGTCCAACAATACTTAGCAAGTGAACTGGGTTTTCGATTGTCCTGTGATCTGAATGGGGCAACTCCCGGTGAGAGTTCAAGAAATGGATTTTCAAACATTGAATATGTTGTGTCTCTTGGTCGGATAAGATTTTTGCTTCTTAAAGTTTTGGAAGAGATTCCTTTGCGTAAAATTTTTCTTAATTTTATTGTTTTATTATTATGTTTTTAACGGAAATTTCATTCAAAAAAATTCTACAAACTGAGAATGGGATAAAAATCCCGAAAACGTTTTTTATAATTCTTTCCAATCTTGTTTCAACCATGCAGATAGTTAAGCTGATTATTAAAATTCTTATCGTGAATCAACCCATAAACCAGCGATATCCTATATGGTCAGGAATGGAGAAAAAACGGGTAAACGAGCAACAGATTTTACATTACAGGGAAGTCGCCGGATGCAGTATCGATGAATTATTACGCACAATACTCAGACTTTGGAAAGCCTGTAAGGAGGCATGGGAACGCTATCCTCTTTCCATTCTTCAGCGGGCATGTTGTAGTAGAAGTTGCGATAGTAGGGCGGTAGTCCGAAGAAAAGGCTTACAGATCAAACACAATCGAAAAGGCGATCCAGTACGGCTGCCACCAACTTCGTTCATACAGATGCGAATCTGCTTCTCTAATCTGCTATAATAAAAAATTTGATGTTGATAGATTAAAAACTTTGAGGCGAAATTGAAAAGCAAGTTTTTTTAAAACTAATAAAGGTTAGTGAATAACCAAAATAGTTGAACATGTGATCTAATATAAAAGAAATAACTCCAAATTAATTGATATCTACATGGACACACTTGATTTAAAAACAAGTAAAAAGTAACGTAGACAATTGATTTATTAAGCATCAATTAAAACATGAATTAACTTCTAAAAAAAGTCATCAGCTGTGTTTTTAATTGTACATGAAATTTTATGGCATCTCAATAAGAATAAAAATTGTAACCATAGCAACCTTAATATTAACTATATTGATTACACAAATAAGTGTATCAGTATACAGTATAGAGAAAACTCTAATGCAAACTTAAGATAAGGCTCTATAAGGTGATATTCGAGGACGTTTTGGAAAGTTTTACCTCCTAATCGAAGCTTCAGCAATTTGCGAGATACGGACGGACGTAAAGCTTGTATGAAACTAAAGCCTGATTCACTGATTATCACGACACCTGGCGGCGCCCATCTACGCCGAATAGTTGAGGAAATGGCAACATAAATAGACGCTCGTTTGAAACATCGCGTTGTTCTCACCACAGAGGGTTGTGCATCCATAGACATTCATCGAAGAATGAGTGTTGTCTACGACTACGCATATGTGGACGTGAGTAATGTAAGAAGA
This sequence comes from Rhysida immarginata, assembly GCA_023313115.1. NCBI lineage: Eukaryota > Metazoa > Arthropoda > Chilopoda > Scolopendromorpha > Scolopendridae > Rhysida > Rhysida immarginata. Next base: position 1,046,209 of record JAHWFO010115002.1, read on the forward strand.
TGGGCAAGGACTGTGAAAGACAGCAATATAGGCATAATAAGCTTGCATGAATAGCCCCACAGTGGACGACCCATACTTTACGAAAAGACATCTAAAGGATCACCGTACTCTATTGATGAGGAGGTAAAGGCAGCAGTAACCGCAGCAGTCGTCCGATATACTCGCTGAAATAAAAACGTGTTCAAAGTTGCGCAAATGTGTGGACAGGAATGAAGACTACGTTGAAAAATAAAACTGGCTGGTAGAGGATATTCCACATTTTCATCAGATGCATAGCTCAGGCCAGTGGAATAAAAGACTAGAGGCAAAATTTTTCATTACACCTGGTATAAATTAATACAAGATAACTGCGAATTAATGAATACAATAGATGTTGGTCACGAAATAAGCGAGAGCGATATGCGAAAGTCAAAGTATACTACGCAAGAGATGTTCTCAGGAGGCATCAGGAGGTAGATCGAAAATAAATGAACGAGACACGAGACCGGCGAGGAAGGATCAAAAGGAGGAATGGAGGATGGAAACAAGGCACTTGACTTCCTAACATAACCACTTGACTTCCTTGTACACCTATTAAATTACATATACACATTTTTGGCCCAGTCGATTGCAATCAGAAGGGAGGCGCACAGCTAGATGTTAAAACAGTCCTAAATATAAAATATCAACATTCTACGGCTAATCGTTTTTGAGTTATGCGAGATACATACGTACATACTGTAACGCCCCTCCCAGCTTAGTCCAAAAAAGTCTAAGTGGCTAATTAATAATTACGCTTTGTTTTTGTACTTTAAAGTAAATGAGTGATTTAAGGATCCCAAAGGAAGAAATCACATTATACAGGGTGTCCAAAAAGTATGGTAACATGGCAGATATCTCAAAGCTGCCAGGTAGGCGAGATCTGATGAGTGTGGTTTTTAGGTAATAGGGGGGTAGGGAATTCATTGCCGCACTCAAATTTGACTTTGACCCCCAAATTTAAAGTCATCCATTTGCTAACTCGAAAACTATTAAAGATAGAGAAAAATTTACGATTGCTACCTGTAGAGCAATACCACATTAGTCTAAACACAATTTTTAATCACACGCTTCCCCTTGAAAGAGTTTGAGAAAATGGGCGAGAAAGAGTCACTCAGGCTGAGGTATGCTGGCCAGGTTGGCTGAGGTGTGCTTCACTGTCAATTCAAATGTGTTAGAAACTTCAGCCAACCTAACCTTGAGTAACTCTTTCTCACCCATTTTCTCAAAATCTTCAAGGGAAGGGTGTGATTAAAAATTGTTTTTAGGACTAATGTGGTGTTGCTCTACAGGGTAGCAATCGGAAATTTTCTTTATCTTTAATAGTTTTTGAGTTAGCAAATGGATGACCTTAAATTTGGAGGTCAAAGTCAAATTTGAGTGCGGCAATGAATTCCCCACTCCCCTATTAGCTTTGAGATATCTGCCAAGTTACCAGACTTTTTGGACACTCTGTATAATGATTTAATTAAATTTTACTAGTGGACAGGAAAAAGATTATTCCCTTGATGAATTACAAATTAAAAAATATTCTATTTATTCTTCTGTCAATCAGAAGTTAGTTTGAGGATTACAGTAGAAAAAAACAAATTAATGGCTACGTTAAAACAGATCTACCAGTTAAACTATAAAACAATGCACAATTAAAGTTCGATAATTTCTCTTCGACTATTACTACAGATAAGTGTTCTGCAGAAGATGGATCTATTGGCTTCGCTGGGACGACTTCTATAGTAAGTTAAATTAATAACAAAATAATTACCCGCAGTCAAAGTTAATCACTTACAGTTCCAAGAAAGATTGATGAGAATTTTAAGCGCTGGAATACTACAATGTATATTCCGGCAAGCGTAAGTTTCAGTTAAAATTTAAGGGTCCAAAATGAGTGAAGAAACTTGGAGAAACTGAGGGAAACGATCGCGTAACGAACAGAAAAGGCAGAAAAAAGTGAGGGAACAAGAAGGATTATTAATAAAGGTAGATACCTGTTACCGCTCCCCCCCCCCCCTCCATGCCGGGACCCCGTTTCAGCATAAGTAAGTTCACGAATTTAACCCTGGAACCATTCGTCAATAGCCGGGTACTGACTGAGCGAGCAGCCTCGCGAGGCAGCCTCAGTTTCAAGGAAATTGGAGTGGTCTTCGATTGCACTGGTCAACGATGGAATGAGAAAGGTAAGGGAGGGAAAAGAAAGAGAAAAGAAATCTGGAGAAATAGAGGGGTTTGGACGATACAATTAAGATATTAATAAGGTTAGTGGGTATCGTCTTCTTATACTTAGGTTTTACCGATTCCGACTTATACACAGAATTTCCATAAGTGGGGCCCCATAAGTGGTGATTCTCTCCAGGGTTTAGGTGGTCCTGTGCGCACCTCTGCAGGGTGCCTTGTCTCGTGTTCGTGCCGTAGCTCACAGTTTCTTGGTGTCACCTCCTTTGAAGCAGGTGATCATAAGATCACGTGACGAGGCATCGTGCCGGGAGAAGAGAAGAATCCGCCGTCGTTCTTGCCGTCCCCGCCCCCCATTGTTAGCAATCGCTCTTGCCGTGGTAGACCTCAGCGAGTTATTGTGGTTATGAGTTTGTATTCTTTTATATACGTCTGGTGACGAATTGAAAATTCTCTGGTTTGTGTTTTGGTATTCCTCTATAATTTCTGCAATGCTCAGAATGGGCTGTATTCAAGAAGGGAATTGAAATGACCGGCGAGGGAAAATCGAATAAGAAGGGAATTTTGAAAAAAGATCGCGGAGAGGAAAATATTAGACGTAGAAAACAGAAAAGGAGAAGGCCGTCCATTTTGTTTCAGCCACCTCGACCACAGGGACTTTAAAGAAAGAAGGAGGTGAGCCTCATAATTTTTTCGGCAATATTAACTACTAGTAGCTTCAAAAAGTTCCCGGAATTAATTTTTATTTCTGCACACAGACATTTTAACAAAAAATACAAACATTTAAACAACGTTTCCTTCGAAATACTGTCCTTGGGCAGTAACACACTTCTTCCAGCGTCTGTGTAATGCTTGGAAACACTCTGCGAAGCCAGTTTGCGGAACGATGCGAAGTGCGGATATCGCAGAAGCTTTTGTCTGTACACTTTAGCGTCTGTCTTCTCGCACGGTGTTGCTCACAAGATCAATTGTGGATGGATTGATTGAAGTTGATGGAAGGCCACTCCAATGGTCATCTTTGATATTCGAACATTGTTCCGTAATTGATATTTTACGTAGCGAAATCAGAATGCGATGCTTATAGTTCATCCAACAAGAGAAAAACAGGGTGTGTCACAGGAAGTTTCAGATTAGCCAATCAGAGAAAGGGGGCCTCATGCGCTTAATCACTTCTGTCTCATGTCTCATTGAAGAAGCGCTTTATATTATTACAGCAGAAGCTTTAATATTATTCAGTTGCTTTGCTTTAATTATAATTAAAATATGTACACTTCATAAAATTATCTTTTAACTCAATTTTATATATATCGTTGTTCGAGATTCCCTGGGCCTTTTCTTTCCAGGAGTCGAAAAGCGAGGAGAGGGGGGGTGGTAGCTTCGCATGAAGACGCTTCGTTTCCTTCTTGAACAATTGTTCGAACGCAAGAAAAAGAAACTTGCGTTGCCTTGGAAGTTTCTTCTATCAAAGCAGATGAGCTTTTAAAACACTATTTTCCTTTAAAGTAGCAAAATACGTTCCACACAAATCTCCCTAGCCTGGCTGTGAATAGTTTTCCTTGTTTGGCTGAAGAGTTGTTGCACAGGCGTCGCCATTACAAATTGACTTGTGCAGCCGCTGAAGGAGAGATCCCACAAAGCATTGCGGATGACTGAGTAGTCGATATCAGACCGGAAACACACCCTGTTTTACTCTTGTTGGACGAAGTATAGTCTACGCTACCAGTTAACAGGCTGCCCGTGCAGCGCAGCATTCCATTAAATCACGTCAAAATACGCTCGAGCGTGACATGCGAATGGTAAACAGTGCAGGGAAGCCTCGCTCACTCACACACACTACCTCAATTTCACTGCATATCACGATTCTATTTTTGAAACTACTAGTATAAACTGAACTCTTTTAAATTATCTATTCCATGTCATGCCAAACGACGACGAAATCCCACCAAAGTGATTTGGATGGATTTGCAGTTAGGAAGAAATCCATCCAAATCAACCCGGGTCATTTACTCAAAGCGTTTCGCAGCAGAGAGAATTACGTCTTTGGAGTTCAACGGTACGAAAGAACTGAAAATAGATAATTTAGTAGGCGACTACCTCTCTCTAAATGGTTCATATGATGAGCTCGAAAGGAATCCGCCTCAGGGGCTGGCAAAGGTTTCGAAACGACCAACGTGTCAAAGATTTCCAGTGCCGTTAATATACAGGGTGAATACAAAAGTCTGAACCCCCCTTTTGTTTTTTGAACCGAAGCAGATATGTCAATTTTGATGAATCCAATGAATAAGAAGTTGTGGGTGGCCTATCCCATAGTGCACTTTTCATCATCAACTTAGGACACATTCAAAATTTATCTCAAAAACCGTAAGGGATAGAGAAAAAAACCCAATTGCAAACTTGTTCAGCATAAAAAAACAAACAAAACAAAAAAAATATCATCCAAATCGGACTAACCAATCACCCACAATCAGAAGATCATGTTGACTATTTCCGGAACAGTGTAGCTTGCCATCCTGGAATTGTTCTGTCTTGTGTGTGCTGAAACATGCCTTTTATTTGCTTTTCCGCATGAAAGTGAATGTGAGTATGGTAATTTATGTTAATTTTTTGATTTGCATGCTTTACATGGTGGAAATATCAACATTCAGTTTTCCTTGTGCAGTGTGATTGTTTGTAAGCTACAAACAGTTCACCACATGATTGTGGGTGATTGGGGGTATCAATCGTTTCCCGTCCCTTTTCTGTTCACGTAAACTTCACTCTGCTTAATTCGTACTTGACACCTGGTATGCTCAGAGCGATTTCCCTCTTTCCTGGTCGTGCATTACCTGAACGTAAGGAGAAAAAAGAACTGGCAAGCATTGCATGATCTATATTTACTCCAATACAATAATCTTGGCGGTCGCTAAAGGCATTACGCATTTACATGTATTTAGGGATCCTGGAAGATCGTTTACTTCATGGGCCTCGGCGTCGTGATTTGATACTTTTCATCTTGTTAACTGAGTTTTCAATTACAACATTGTCAGTCAAAATAGTAGGGATGGCGGAAGAGTACGTCTTATTAGTCTTTATAATGATAACTTATCAGAGCTCTATACTGAGAAAGCTCCTCGAACTTCTTAATAACGGCGGAATACTGCTTTCCATGCCTTCCCATAACTTAATTAAGACTACATAGTTAAGACTTAGCCTCGCAGATGCCTTTAAACCAAAGTTTGCCTAAGCCCTTTTATCAATCTTACTCCTGTGCCTAAATGTTTTCATACTGCCTTCTTTTTCAACAATCCTCCAACCAAACATATTTCTCAATTCTTCCATCCGTGCTTTCTGCATGCGGTTTTTACGACCTAACTTTCTCCGCATCGCTCGCAACAATAAGATTGGACACAAGTTAGTCTGGCTATAAAATTTTAAGTGCTTTATCATTTTTCTTCAAAAAATATAAATTTACCGAGCATTATCGGAACAACAATTCAAAAAACCTGTCGACGGAGATGGGGAGTTTTCACGTAGCCCATGAGAAAGACAGGCCCTGGCCGTGACCACCGAGAGAAAAGGCCTCCGCATTGAAATTTAATACATTGTTACATCATCATAGATAGTGCTAATTCAGGGCTTATTATTGGTTGAAATACGAATAACAATGCACTATCTATGATGATGTAACAATGTATTACCTATCATCGCAGAGGCCTTCTCTCTCGGTGGTCACGCCCTGGCGCGGAAAGTCACCTGACCATCTTAGTCCGAATAACAATGTAACCTTCATTGTTTCCATCTTGGATTTTAATAATCAGCAATTTTTCGTTTGTTGGAAATAATGAAGGTTACATTGTTACTCGGACTAAGATGGTCAGGTGACTTCGCCAGGGCCTATCTTTCACGCAGGCTACGAGTTTTCACGCATGACGTCATCTAATGGCGCAAAGATGCGTCTAAGCTAAACGGCGACTAATTTCAAAAGTGGCTCCATGTCACGCCGATACTAGTCAAACTGATTTAGGGATGGTCAAAATGGATACTTCCTTTGAAATCTGAAAAATCGAAATTTTTCGCGATTACAATACTTCCTTTATTTCGTACAATGAAGTAAAAAGGAGAAACAAATATTCAAGAGCAAATGCTTTCATTGGGGCAGGGAAAGCCACACAGCAGAATAAAAAGAAGAATAAAGATAATTATCGTAGTAAAGAGACATCACAAATAAATTTTATCAATAAGGTAAAATTAAGGATAGAAAATAAAATGTGTAAAGCATTGATTGACACAGGGACATTTGACAATTATATCAATCAAGACATAGCAGAGGAATTGCAATTAGAAGTTACAAAACTCAAATGGTTAAAATGTAACGTTCGATGCGTGAAGCAAGCTCCGGGTTTCTGGTTACTTCTGAGCGACGTCGGCTCTGGGTGCTTTTCGTTACCGAAGTAAACTTTAGGAAAAGAATAATGTAATTAGCTCTGAATCAATTGTGAATACACGAATCATGAATATGTAGTAATAAAAGCCTTTCCTTAAACGTAAGGAGCATGAATTTCCCTTTCTTCATCGTTGAAAACCCATGCTCTGATCCCTTCTGGGATTGAAATAATCTAGGCAGACGCAACAAGTCTGACGCACAATGACCGAGGCTTTATTTTAGTTTTGATTTTATCTTACAGAGGTTCGTAAAATAATACACTTTTGATAACTCGTAATCAATTAAGCCAGTCTTCTTATTTCGGTAAGTAAAGAGCAAGTCTACTTTATCCACTTGCGAACTAGTGCCTTAAATACTAATTGTATTATTTTAAACAGTTCCTGAGCCGTGGACATTCGTTTTGCGTATCGCTAGCTGTGTGTGGCAGTCAAATCTCATCAACATAATGTACTTAAACTGTCGATCTGAGCTTCTATCATATGAGGTTTATCGCCGCCGGGCGTTCAGAAAAATTAAGAAAATATTAAACGGTAATTAAACATCCAACAAAGCAAAACACTAACGATTGAACTCCGTAGCGTACGGTTACGTTTAAACCACGGTCTATAGATATTCATGGTAGGTAAGTATTAAGTCTTTTACCACGAAGAAGATAAGTATTAAGTCTTTTAAAGTTTTTAACTTTAGTTTATTATAACACATATTTAGGGATCGAAATGTTTCCGGTTTTTCAAACTTGTTTCTGAACTGTTTTTTGACGCTGATCAAGAATCTGCAATCCATTTTGCTCTGACACCCTCAGAAAAAAGATAAACGCAACTCCATTTTCATAAACAATTTATCATTTACTTTTGTTTTATTTTATTTGGGTTTTTTTATTTACGCACTCCCGTAGGAGTAAAACACTAATTATGCAACAGAAAGTAGTAATAAATATACAAAAGAGCCGAAATAGGCGTGCCAGTGAAAACCGTGAATTAAAAAGAAAGAACAAGTAAACAAAATATAACCTAAATTCCAAGAAAACAGATGAACTTTAAAAAATATTGGTTAACATGGTGGAAACAATTTATAAGCGCTTAAAATATGTTTTTTAAGTGTTCATTTACGGCAATATTAAGAAGTTATTAGAAAGATTTACTGTTCCATTTGCGCTTGTAATTTGGGTTCCGTACATCCCTGATGAGCCCCCAGCAGTAGTCAGCCAGCATGTTTGGTGTCCATTTCCCTGGTAGCGGATTCAATAGCCATCATATCTTGATGAAATCTTTCACCATATTCGTCGCTTACTGCACTTAGGTTCTGAGGGACACCCGAAATAAAACTTGTAAGCGTTTTCTATGTTTAACTGTGAACTCTCCACAAACATAGCAAAAAGTATCAGCATCATTAACACAATTTCTTGGCATTTTTAGCAAAAGTTCTCTATACTGTAACTTCTCAATGTTCCTTCTAGTTATTGACAAGCATATTACAAACAAGTTTCTTATTCCAAGTCACTTTAGTTTTAATTTCATTAGTGTCAATTTTTAGTGAGGTTTGTATGACGCGCAACGTGTAAGCAAAATATGCGCTCTTAACAGAATATGCACTCTATAACAGTAATAATTCATGTTTTAACCCTCAACTGGTTAAAGTGCATAATATAAACTGTTGTACTGTGTCTTAATATGTCACGTTTTACCCTTTCTCAAAACAGGATAAACCGTGAAATATATTAATGTTTTAACGTACTTACGCGGAACATACTTCCTAATTTTTTAATAATTCCCGGTACAAGTACTCTATATACTTCTTGTAGTTATGACAAATAAAATTCACTTCGATTTTGATGGTAATTTAATGGGGAAATAAAATTATTTAATCATTCTTGTATAACCAATAGAAGATAACCATACATTATGTTAACTAATTAAGTTTTGTAGAATTTCTCGAAAACGATATGTGATCCGTTTCTTCTTTCCTAACCTTCGTTCTCTATATCTTTGAAGGTAAGCTACACAGTAAAAGAGTCAAATTAATTCTCAAGCTTTTCTTAAGATTCTTGGTCCACAATTACGTCTAATACAGCTATGGTTGAAAACGCATGCTGCATTTATTTAAATTTGCGACGTTCTCCATCCTCCGTCTCCATGGGCTGTTTTGGCCTTCGTATCGGTCCCATCTTAACTTTCGAACACCGTTGGTTAAAGAATTCGTTTAAGATATTTTGCTATGCGTTATTTGCATATTCTCAAACGCGTACGATCATTTTGAGTGGCCTTTCTTGGAGTCCCATCCCGTCTCAGACCCAGAAGAACTTATCGAATGCCTCTGACTCGGGATTTTCGGAAACCGTCCAAAACTTTAAGGACTCTGCTTCTGCCTGTTGCCTCCTCATCGCTGTTTCCATTTCTTCTACATGGCTTCTGTGTTTTTCGTCGTCGTTATTAACAACCGTCGATTGTTGTTAATTGTTAATAACGATTGCTGTCTTTAGAGTGACGATTGTTGTCTTCTCTCTTGTTATCGCCTCAGCGTTTATTTTCATTGTTTAATTTGACTTCAAGCGGGACATTCATAAATTGCGTCATCTCACCGATGAAGAGCCGTTTTCAGCTAAACAAGCATTGAAAAAAAGAAATTTATCGGCTGATCGGGTGTACTCTAGCTTAGAAGAGAAGGGGAGTTGTAGGGGTAACTAGTAACGTCATACGGACATTACAAAAGTGGCATATACTGATGGGCGGTCTATTTCTGTAAACTAAATGGTGTATCAAATGCTGGTGTAAAGTGTAGCGATAAATTAAATTACAACCTCATTTCTATTAGAAAATTTGATATCATTATTGTGATTAAATGAAAACAGCGGCATAATGCAAACGTTTGATTGGAACAAAAAACAGTGCATACTCACGATAGGCGGAAAGAGGTGTTTGCTATCCTCATGGAGAGAAACCTCCCCAAGCTAATTAATGTCTGAATTAGAGTTGAATCAATTAGGTAATATAAAAAATGCAGAGGCCATATATTTAAATAGGCCAACACAAAGAGTCCGTGTACCTTTAGCAGCCGACACAAAAGAAAAAATTATAAAACTCATTGCAGAATTTGAGCCATTATTGCGAGAAGAACTGCCAGCATGATTGCCTCCCAGTAGAGGAACGGATCATGGAATTGAGCTGGAGCAGACCGCAGCCCCATTTGACACGAAATTGTATACCCTATTAGCTGATGAGGAAGAAGATTTAAGAAAAACCATGGTGGATATGTTAGGTAGGATCTTACGCAACCCTCTATTTCACCTAATGCTTCTCCTGTGTTATTTATCAAAAAGAAAGACGGAGGGCTCCGCATGTGCATCGATTTTCGCAAGTTAAATAAAAAAAAAGAAAAATAATTGTTATCCGATCCCTCGTATTGACTCACTGCTGGACCGGTTGCAAGTGTTTCACCAAAACAGACATTTTTGCAACGTTATTTCTGCTATTTAATATAAGCTTATTGGATTAGCATTTAACTGTTGTATTTTATTTGTATTTTTGAATACTTATTAGATAGAAATTAAATCCATTATTATTGCATTTATTTGTTTTACTCTCTCTTTTTCAGAGCTTCTTTACGTACACGAATACTGTTTATTAATGGTTATTTTTAAACGTGACAATTGTAACATGTGAAAAAGAAGCGCAAAAAATTTAGCCACTAGATGTGTGAGAAATAAATGCATTTCTTCGATGATTAAAAACTTTGAATTTGTTTCTAAAAGTTCATTCAATGATTTTTGAAAGTGGTATGCCGATTGTTGAATAATTGAAAATAAATGTCGTGTACTACTTTATTGCCTGTTCTGGATCAACACCTCCTAGACAGAAGGCCTGATAACAGAAACGTGATACATTGTTACATCATCATTAGTCGACCAAATTTAGGGCTTATTATTGGTAAAAATAGGATTAACAATGATCGATTAATGATGATGTAATAATGTATGGCTTTTCCATTATCAGGCCTTATGTGTTCACTTATTCACTTGGAGTCACTCCGAGTGACTCCCGTGACTCTGAGTCATTCGGATTTCGTTTCTTTATTTGCTCTGAGTCATTTGGTCTCCATTTCTTTATTCGGTCACAGTTAACTCCCTTGACCTTCAACATCAGGGTACGCTCGGAATCATTCAGAGCTTGTTTCTTTATTCGCTTGGAGTGCGACTCGGGTTAACTCCCTTAACTCCTGCTTTCAAGTTGGAGTCATCGGAGTCAAAAAATTTAATGAGAAAGACGACGCAACAATGAAGAGTGCCAACAAAGTTGCGACTTCAACGATGATTAATTTTGTTACAGTGAGATAACGTTTGCGAGCACAGATGAAGAGAAAAAGATGGGAAACTCTACCACGTGATTGGAAATTAGTACGTCATTTTTCAATACTACTTTCGTGGCGCTAGTAAGGACACAATTTTGAAAATAATAAATAAAATAATAATGTAGTATACGTATTAATTTTTATATAATGTTGAAACACACAAATTTGAATTCAAAAATAAAAAACTGTTTTATATAAACGAAAAATTGTCCTGTTGATTTGTCACGTGATCACTCATGTGAAGCACTCATGTTTATATTCGCTCGCCATTGCTCGTGTTGATCAGAGACCATCAATCAGAAATCGTGGTAATGCAATAATAATTTAATCTTTTCATCCCAATGATAGTCTACCTTGCATCGTAGAACCGGTTTTCAAAGTTTTTTATAACTTGGATTAAATTATTAAAATAATTCCGATAAAAAGAACGTTAAGCAACGTATTTATCTGACGTCATACACGACTTGCCTCTCCAACAATCCATTTGCGGGAGAATGACGTAATTATGACGAAACCGACAGTAGCGCCGCGAAGCCAGGAGTATTTTTAAATAAAATTTCATTGGTTGACTTTCGTCACGTGATCTCAGAAAAGTTTCCCTTGCAGCTATAGGGAGTTTCCCCTCTGTTTGCACACAGCCAACACCTCCTATAGAGAAGGCCTGCGGACAAAAGGTGTATACATTGTTACATCATCATCAAGCGGCTATTGTTATCGTATTTAACTTCAGGATAAATCTCTAATATTCTAATTGCTTTTAGAGAATTATCCTTTTTATCCTTTTTTTGCTTTGATAAAGGATAGTCTCTATCCGAAACGTCAGCTTTTTATTTTGTTTTTATATTTCTAGTCTTACTTTGATTGTAATCGTTTTTATTAATTATTTTGTTAATTTTTAATTAGTATTGTATTTTTTCATTTCTAATATTATATATTATATTATCTATCGTATTTCTACTAATAATAAGCCCTAAATTTGGCCGCTTGATGATAATGTAACAATGCACACACCTTTGGTCCGCAGGCCTTCTCTCTAGGAGGTGTTGACACAGCCCACTAGATATCTAATGGGCTGCGGTTTGCTAGCGTGTTACGATGGAACTTGTTAGGAGCCGTGGCAACCACACAAACAAGAGAAGACTATTTCTTCAAGCTGGCGCATACGTTGTTTAACCATCAACAAGCTGGCCGCCTCTATCTTTCGAAAGTGCACGATCATAGCCTACCATAATTGGTTAGCCTTCCATTGTTGTAGGCTTGGCACGAAACAAACGAAACTTAAATTGATCGAACATTTGATTCGAGACAATCTCTTCAGCCTAATTATTAATTTTTATATCCTCAATCTTTACGCATGAGCCCAGGGCCCCGTGATCCAGAGGCCACCGTAACTTCTGTGATAGTAAATTAAAATTACAATTATGAGCAGAACTTTGTTTTTATAAAAACAATAAAAATAAAAAATATGTTCTTGTTATTCCTGTTAATAAAGAGTAACTTAATGTTAAGGGTCCCCATAACCGAAAGTGCCATGGGCACTGCTCATGCTTTTCTGGTGATTCTGAAAGTTGCGAAGAGGGAAAAAATATCTTGAATCGTTCACAAGCAGTGTTGCCAGTTTAGCAGGGATGTGTCCAATTTAAAAGCTCTTTTTTCCTTCTTTTGTGCATTATACATTAATTAACGAAGTAGTATAATATGTTGTTTATTAATGAATGATTTTATACTCATTTATAAATGGAGAAAATAAAATAATAAATAATAAGAATAAATAATAATAAGTTCACCGATGAATAATGAGGAGAGTTTTTGAACGGAATTGAAGACTTGTAAATGAATGGTAGATGGTTGATGTGCATTGTTTAATTTTTATTAAAAATGTCCAAGAAAAGACAAGCGCATGAAAAAAAAGGCTAAATTGGCAATGGACTTCTCACGTAGTTAACGACAAAGACCGGCGTGAGCCAACACCACTGCTACTCAAAGCTTGATCGTGAAAATTTCATACATTGTTACATCATCATACCTATTCATATTTTAGAGCTTATTATCGGTAGAAATGCAATTAAAGATGACTACCTATGACGTTTCCGCGCTCAGGCTTTCTCTCTAGGAGGTGTTGCCTGGGCACTTAAAAGTCACATGACCATAGTAGTCTGAGCAACAATACAACTTCCAATGTCTCCATCTTGGATTTTAACAATCAGTATTTTTTCGTTTGCTGGATTGTTGCTCAGACTACAGTGGTCAGATGATTTTTGAGTGCCCAGGCCTGTCTTTCTCGTGGGCACAAATGATTATAACGATCAAAATCTTCGATTGTTACGTCGTTACGTTGACTCTGAGCTATGAAGCTAGTATTCTGTTCACGTGATCACATTGACTCGGAGCATGACTCCGAGCGAATAAGTGAACGCACCCTACATGATGTTGACTGGATACGGGTAATAAAACAGTGATTTATATAGGTGGAAAACGCGGCTGATGACTATGACTGGGTGCGCGCACAGTGATTCCGTAGTCAGCTGAGAGATTGTTGGGCTCGAGATAAATTTCGGAAGAAAAATAGTTGTTTTTTCTTTTGGCCCCTGAGTCATCGCAGATGACAGTCGCTTTCTCAGAACGAACCGAATGCATGTCTGGCCAACATGGGTCCCTCGTCCAGCGATTTATATTGAGAAATAGGAGCTGCTTGAGAAACTACGAACGTGTAGCGATATGGCAGAAATGTCATAAGGAGTTTTATAAATAACATTCGAAATGAATTTGGTTTAGTAAAAGGCAATGCGTTCCAGATGTACTTGCAGGAGGATCCTCCGAGCCGTATTTTCTATCGGAAGTCAGCGAACTTCGGCCGATAAACCAGATGAGTTTGGTCGGCGACGTAAATTTTATTGAAATAGCCTATTTGGTTCAAAGATTTTGTTTTGTCTTTATAGTACTTACATCGACGACGTTTACATTGGCCGACCATCTACTTAGCTCGTGTCTTCTAGGGTGATGCATCTTACTCGCCTACATGCATTCACTAATTCAGACGCCAACCGTTTACCTGCTGACGATCAGTTATCTGCTATCCGTCCTAAGTAACCACTTTTTTTCCTTGTTCCCCCCCCCCCTTTCCTCCGATAGCTAATAGGTATTCATCATTCCGCCGTAGATTGCTCAAGGGAGTTTTCTATCTTGTTTGTTCCAGGGTCTCTATAAACTTAATTTTAGAGTTTCACCTGAGGCTAGCGCAGTAATCCTTTGGATAGATCCGAGAGAAGTCCGCGGAGGACGTATACGCCGAATCAGATGTGAAAACACTTGAGACTCGATAGTTCTATCAACAAATAGTTACTTTTGAATATCATTTTATTGTGTTTGAGGTGTGTGATATTTTCACTTTTCTTTTTAATTTCCTAAAGATATACGGACAATTTTGAGAACGGTACAATACATTACAACTCTAAAGCTAAAACTTCATGTAATTAAACTTTACCTTCCAATGAAAGATCAATTTCTGTTAGTTAAAATTTACGTAAATAAACCGGAGTTTTCTTAGGACTTGAGCGTAGAGTCATGTTTCTGTGGGGAATCTAATAGCTAGCTATTCCTTGGGCCGTTAAGCTTTTCGCGCGGGCTTAGAAGAGTTACGCGGTCCGTATGCCCGGTTTTTGTGCATCCAAATATAACACAAAATTCTTCTGTCTATAACATCGCGAACTTTTTATTTAAAGAACAATTAATATCAAAAAGGAACAACTTACAGGCAAAATAACAGAACATCTAATCCTGGTCTCAAATTTTCTTTCATAGTTTTTGAAAATTAAAAAATAATTAATTAAAGATGAATTTTAAAAGATATAATTAATATGAATTTAATATCCATTTTCAGAGATTTCCTCACTAAGGACTAGCAATATTCCGCCAACATTCTGCAATTCCATTCTCTCACACACCGCTTTTCCATTGGTGGAAACGTTTATTTCCCGAGTCCGAAGGGGGAAAAGTCTAAATGGCAATAAAGGAAATGTAATTTTGAGAACCGTTTACAACTTATACTTTGTGGAAGCATCTTCTCATTTCATTTATATGCTCTTTATAATCATCAGCTTTGTTATTATATGCTGAAAAGCATATATTGGTTTCGCTCTGTTTGTGTGTCTGTCTGTCTGTCCGTCTGTCCGTCTGTATGTCCGACGATTACTCGATAGAGATTACTCTGCTTTAACTTTTTCAAATTCTGCTTTCGCTCTTCGATAGAGACACTTCGTGAGCTCACCTGATTAGTTTGTGATTGAAATCGGTCTAACAGTCACGTGACTATTGAGACCCAAACCCCCCCATTAAATTTTTTTATTGGCAATATAAGGCATGTAATATGTCATTCGAACGGGAATGACGAGCACAAGACGAATATGACATTCTTTTCGATTTTCGAAATGCTACGTCCGAGAAAATGACCCCCAAAAAATACTTCAATGACCCCTTATTACGAGCTTTAGCTAAAGCTATATATAAGAATACAAGCATAATCAGTACCTTTATGTGCCTGGCCAGCCATCGTTTGCACGAAAACGTGAAAATGGAAGAACTTAACTGCGATATATCAACTTTTGAAGAGCTCTCGTGGATCTCTTCAAGCACGTGTACTAATGTTAAGAATATGAACTTAGGGCATGTAATATTTCAGTCGAATCCTACTGACGAGTCATAAGTGAATACAGTGTTACATTTTGTTTATCATTTAAGCATTGTTGATGGCAGCTTGGAGCACGTGCCCGTTTTGAAGCTTTCTTGATGCACGTGATCATTTCATTTTAAAATTCAGTGCTGTTAGGCTTATTGTTAAATGTGTTAATTAATGGTAGGGCGATTGTTAAAAATGGCTAATTAATGTTAAGCCTATTGTTAAAATGGCTAATTAATATTAGGCCTATAGTTAAAAATGGCTAATTAATGTTAGGCCTACTGTGAAAAATGGCTAATTAATCTTAGGGCTATTGGTAACAATGGCTAATTGTCACGGAATTCCGTCGCCAATAGGATTTCCAGTGACGGAATCAAGCGCTTTCCCTCTCGCGTTTTCTATGCGTCGAGTAGGAGAAAGAAGCAACGTAAATCTCGTCGTCTTCAACGTCAGGTGGAACGTCAGCAGGAGAGGACGAATGAGAGCGGAGAGAAAGATTTTGGTGGAGATGACGAACGGGATCGACATCAGGAGAGTTGCTTGAGAGGAGCCGTATGGAGCACACGAGACGAGGAATCGAGGAGCCCGATTAACGTAATTTCGAGGAACGAGAGCGGGTTCGCATCGTGGAGCACCAAACAGGAATGCGGCCAAGCAAGGGAGACGACGACGGCGTCTCCGACGGGCGACGAGCCTTGTACGTCGGTGAGCGTGGCGTCTAGCGAGAACTCCGCTACAACGAAGTCCTCAACGTTAGTACGTGGCAGGAGTTTTGCGGAGTTTCTTCTCTCAGCCGGAGCTGTACATTTTCCCGAGCTACGACAGTGGACTATCAGGACTGGCGTTAATTACCTGGTGAGTGCAGATTTTCACGTAGGTTTGTGCGCCCGTCAGGCATTGTCTGTTTTTCCGGAACTCCGTTATTACGAGTTACGTTTTTCCACTACCGTGCATGGATTGTGGCCATGCGGCCTATCGTCGTACGTTTGGCACGACATGGGATTTATTTTTGTAAAGAGAAGACGGTAGAAGGTGTACCTGCCCAATTGAATTAAGACATTCTCTTTTCTGATTTAATTCGTGCTACCCTGTCTTCAGCAACGAACGGTATACGGAAGAACTTTCTTTAATCTCGTTACCATTTCACGACATTTTGTATTCTCTATTTTGCCAGAATATATTCTCGACTGTGGTCGGACTTCAACCGGGAGAGTGACTTAAAAAATACTTACCGAATTGTGACTTTCATTTCCGTAGAGCCTCAGTGTAGTGCTTTATTTGTTCAAATGTAATTTTGAGCCAAATGTACTTTTCAATGTTTGAAGGCTTGCGTGGATAAGGAGAAGCAACAGTTTTATCCTTTTCCAACTTGTATGTGTTTTCTAATAAGTGCTTAAATTTAAGTTGGTGCTTTTCCTGTATTTACCTCATTAGATGAGGTGTGTTAATCATCAGTGACTTACTGCTCATTTATATATTTGTTTCTGTATGAGACAGTGTTACTATTTTCAGTTTTGGAAAGCTTGATGTGAATTGTGAGAAGTGAAGTTCTCTTGATGTATTATTTAATTTAAATCTTTGGAAGCTGCGCCTATGAGGCTTTATTAATGTTGTGAATTCTTTCCAAAAAAATTATGGTGTGATTAATTTGCATTTTCATTTTTAGGTATAAGTTTTACCTTAGCAATTTACATTTTATTTATTTATTCATAATAAATATTCTGTGTTTTTTGATTTTCGCCTTATGTCAATGAATGATTATTCCACTGTGCACTCTATCTAGTTTGTCATTTTTATTCATGACACTAATTTATGTTAGCCCTATATTAAAAATGGCTAATTAATGTTAGGCCTATTTTTAAAAATGGCTAATTAATATTAGGTCTATTGTTAAAATGGCTAATTGAAGTTAGGCCTATATTTAAATATGATGTGAATGCGTATAGAATCAAAGGTATTTCCACTGTTTATTTAAACCAAGTGCAAGTAAAAGTGAGATATTCAAATTTAAAATTACATCTGTGTCAGAGCTAAAGCTCCTTGGAATGCTTAAAAGATTTTTCCTGATAATGCTTTAAAACAATGATTTTTCTCTCCTGACGTTTGATAACTTTGATCTAGCAGTGGAAAGAACATAGGCCCAGTAGTTTTTAAAACATGTAGACGTGCGAGGATTTCCTTCTCATTTCGCGCGTGTTAGGAAAGGTTCGTGTGAGCGCTGCAATCGAAAACGTAAATTTACGTGCAGTTTTCGCCATTGCTGTGTAAATAAATATTACAGTAATATTAAACAACAAATTTTTATATTCTTCTTTTCAGCATATTTGAAAATCGTTTTACGAGTTATATTCTTGTTTCTTACAGCATTCTTTGTGATTTTGTAGTGTCATCCGCTTGCACGCACTAGCTTGAAATGGCATCTTTTTCCATCTTTTCCATGCAACTTAATGAATTGAGACATTCTGGATCCTGCATAATTTCCCGTATTTGAGGAGCAATTAAAAATTCCATCTTTAATTTTTGAGAACTTGTCCTTAATTCTGCAAAGCATCCCCTTCCAGTTCCAGTAATTTCACAAATATTATTAACTTCATTAGCCCCATTTTAATAACAAGAATAGAAAATTTATTTTGAGGATATATTAGTGGTTCTTACATTGTACTACACATTCGTAGTAAATTGCTTTTGCTTAGGCCACTCTTTAAGAAATGCGGAGATCAGGAATTAATTTATTATTTCCATAATAATAAAAGTTGAAATTCTAAAGAAACGATATGTGATGAAGAAAATTAAGATTACTTAACTGATTTGCAATGTATTGATGTTTCTGTTTGTGTTAAATGTCTTCAAGATTTAACATTACTTCGTTGGTGTTTTTCGATAAAATGTGATGCAGTTTAAGTGTCTTTCATGCTACTTCAGCTTTTCTTAGTCTGCAAAAAATATTTTCTGTTTCATCTAGACTGTGTGTGCTACCAGTTTCTAGAAAATTGAGGTTATTGGAAATTTAACAGCTCTATTACCAGGAAAAAAGGCCTTCATTGAGAGTCATTAAATGACATTGTTAATATTGTAAACAAACAGTTTTATAGAAAAGTTATAACTTTTTTTTTGTAAAATATCTTGTTTGGGGTATTGGAAATTTATTATTATTTATTTAAAATGTTCTATTGCTGTTATTTTTACAACTTCGCATTAATGCCCGTAACTAAGCAAATTGGAATCTAGCAGTTGGGGGAGAAACTTGGTGGCAGGAACTTTTAGTGAAAGAAGCTCCCTATTAATTTGCACATATAAGAATTATTGCTATCGAGCTTCCAGTCGTATTGCTAAACTTCTGCTTTAAACATGATTATTTATGGTCATATACGTCTTTTCATGAAATCAAATTAGTATTTATCGTTTTTATAACTCAATTCTGTTCCCGATTTAAATGAGGCGTTTAAATAAACATGATTTTTTGAGGCATTGAATATTAAAAAGAAAAAAAAAACAAATAAAAACTACCTTTGAAAAATGTGCCAGGAATGAATAGCATTTCTGTCTACATAATTATATGGTATCTTTAATGGTAAAAGAAAACTAAGAATTCAAGATCTAATAAAAAGTTAATGTCTAAAACAATTTTCTAATGTAATTACTATGGAAATTGCACTTTTATTCGAAAGAACAAATTATAATATTAAAATTTTTAGATAATGATAACTTAAATTTTGGATGATTTGGACATTATAATGGGAGTAAACAATTATTTTTTAATGAAAAAAAAATATTAAAATTGCGTAATTGAGTTCACCAATAAATACGAATATTTGTTTAAAAAAAGAAAGAAGCTAATTTTCGAATAACTTCACACAAAGAATCTGTAAACCTGTTAATTCAGTTTTCTTACCCAATAATTTATTATTATAATCATTATTAAAAACCAACTAAGATATCAATTATAATTTATTTTATTCATGGAAAGAAACTTTTCTTGTTATCTTCTTTACGTGCGCGGGTCTTAAACGGTAACAACACAAAATAGTCGATTGTACTTTCCTAAAAGAGGTAGCAAAAAAAGGACTTGGAATTTATTCAAATTTTTTTTTCCAGTGAAACCATATTTGCGTAATTTTTTTAGTGTTATAAAAAAGCCGTGACCTAGTTACCACCACGAGGCGGAATTTAATGAAACCCACAATAATAATAAAAAACGCCCTCAACATTTTCCCTCGAAGGATTCTGAAATGTCAAACGGTGTCAATAGGAGGATTAGCTCGAATGATGGCTATCTACTCTGCAATTATTTAAACCAAACACTTTAAAGAAACGAGAATTGATGTTGATGGGTTGTAAGGCTTCATTTGAAGTCTTATTAAAGGTTCTTATGGCATTTGCTTAAAATTATGGTTGTTAAAATCGATGATTAGTTATTAGAAAAGCAAGGAAGCTTTGCCGCAAGAAAGTTTTAATTAATAGCTTCTTTGCTCATTAAAGATTTGTTAATTACATAGGGAGTTTAGAAACTTTAAATAGGCAAATAAAAACAACCATAAAAATGAACGTATCTATTTTGTAAATTTATGAGAAACTTGATTACCACAACTTAAATGTGTCCATTACACAGTAGCTGATTTTTCCGACACGTTTCACAGATTTCTTTTATAATTTCCAATAGGTCAGAAAAAAATTGAAAATCAATAGAGTCTTTAAGATTATATTTTCTGAGTTTTCGATATATATATTTTTCGAACTTCCCTCTGGTTCGAAAAATGTGTAAATGGTTTTGTGCCCCACTCTAAATTAGGCGATATTGTTGACCAAAGGCATAGAGCTAAGTTGACAAAGTCTGAATAGTATGACAGCTCTTTCTCTCTGGATTTGAATGCCGACTCCCCTATTGCTTTCATTGACGATAAATTGTGAGCATTTATGTAAAGATAACACCATGAAGAAATTGTGGATACTTTTTTGAATCATCATCTCGAAATCTAAATAAGGAAATATAAATAAGCGTTTTCGTCCTTCAATCATGGTTCCTTTTCTCTCCTTCAGGAATTTTCAACTGTTTTAGAAAAAAGTTCTTTTTATAGTATGTAGATATTTAGACGATCTATTAAATACCAAACAGTTAAAATACCAGAAAAGGAACCTTCTCTCACCGGAGTGATTTATTATTATGTAATCGAAATCATTTTATTAGCTAGCACATTTCAGGATACTACATCACAATAGCATATACCAAACTTTCGCTCTTCTGTGGAACGTTTCATTTATTAGTTTGCTTTAAATAATAACAAAACTCTCCTGTTTCGTATATTTAGATATTGTGTTCTTCTTCGATTACAGCGGCCATTCGCGCTTACATTATTTTGCCAGCAATAGATGTTCCATAAAAAAGGAACAGTTCATTGTTCAAAATCATATTAAACGCAAGCCAATCTGAATGAATTGTGACGTTGAGTCACTCAGATTTGTATAAAAACAGATATACTTATGTTATTATATTTATTCTTATTTTTTATAATTCTATAATTCATTTTATTGAATAAATGTTAAATCATTTTCTATAACTCTCTCTTGTGCATCTCTCAATCTAGTTAAGAAATACTGCGATAAGGGGATGGCTTAGAATTGTTTGGCATGCATGTTTTTAGGGATCACATTAGTTATTTATTATTGAGTAAAGGATTTGAACCACTATACGATCCATTGCGTGTTTTATACCCTGGTCAGGCCTGAATAGTAGAAATACAGTCTCGCACAGTTGAGGAAAATACTTAACGGTACAAAAGCATTTAAATTTCCGTTAAATCTGCTTTGTTTGCAGTGCTCATTTCCAAGCACGTGAAGTGCTTCTTTCTACAGCTTTTTTATTATTCTTTTTTTTAGTTTTCGAAGTTTAGCCTAGACTTTGGCACATAACTTATAGAATAGTTATTGCGGAATTCCACTATGTATAGTGAGCGTACAAAAAAATCCATTCACTTTTTTTTTTTTTAGATGGCTTTGTTGCAATTCTTATTGCGGAAAAAATAGAATAAAACAAATTATGACGTCACATTCCCACGGCTTGAGCGGCTACTGGGTGTGTCGGCAAGTGGCGGATAGCCGAATATCCTAGGTTGAATACAACTCAGGACATCCCCGAATAAGGGGACGCAGGCCAACTCCCGAACCCAAGGTGTTATGTGACCCGTGCTGATGGGTAGATGGCACTTCGGTTATAGTGTTTCTCATGGAGCCTCCTGTCTACCTGGCGACACTCAGGAGTATTTAGCCTTAACCTAGGGTGCAGGCACCTCCGGGATGGACTGTCAATCCTGCACTTTGACACCTTTTGTGGATTGTAATAACTCAACCTCATTTGGTGATCCTGCGGGAACCAGAAACTTGTAGCTGATATCAACGTGGTAGAAATGCCCGCTGCTGAATGAACTGAACCTAACCAGTACGCTGCTTCTGAACTTGAAGCGTCGCATGTCTTACATAGTGTGGCCTCAGGCGAGAGTGGCAAAACTGATCCAAAAATCACTCTTGGACCGGCTAGATGCCATAAACCCAGGAAGAAAACAACGAAGGGCACCAAGGTTGGAAAACCAAGGATCGGCACGTCGCCCACTTCGAAGGAGGTGCAAACCCCGACCAAAAGACCTAGGTCTGAGGACAAAAAGCCCATGAAGAAACCCAAATCTGGGAATTTTCATGAGGCTTTAACAACTATTAAAATGGCGGTTGTCCTGGTAAGCAGACAAGCAGGTTACCGAGCAGCTGTTGAAAGCTTTCCAGGAGCAGCTTATGAGTTTAATGGGATACGTGCCCTCGGGCACAGGACTCGAATTCAAGTACTATCACTTGGAAGCTGGAGCATTTATTCTGCTCTATGTGGACCAAGCTACTAGTGACTGGCTGATTACAACAGTCAGGAAGATCAGCCCCTGGGAGGGAGAGACTCTCTTAGTGGGTGAGGCGAGGAGGCTCGTCAAAACCACCAAGATAATCTTAAAACTCCCAGAACTTTTTAGAAAATATTCTGGAAAAGAAATCCTGAAAAGGATTAAAAATACAAAATAAGGATCTATTTTCAACACAATGGGGCATGTTGAAACTAGAAATTAAGAATAGCTTAGAAACTGGTATATTTAGTTGTAACTTAATGTGCGTATAAATTTTATATTAATTAATTTAAAATGTAGCTTAGTGAAACGAAATCGAAACCCCATATTGTAACTTCTTAATAAGAGATGGCGAATGAGCCCTTTTGTAGCAACCTTATGTTTACATTCCTTTCTTATGACGTTCTTTTTGTGTAAACAAGAGAGTAGAATAGAACTTTCGATTTTGACTATGAATGTGTGAACGTGTGATTTCTTTATTGAACTTTAGGACAAAAATTTGAAAAAATTAGAACCCTATTGTGAATCCAGGTCGCAATATCTTGGTGCCGAAACCCAGGAACTGAATAAACAGAATAGAAATAACCTGGATAAGATGAAAAAACATAGAACACTCGTGATAGCTGCAGCCATCCGCCTATGTAACGTGATACGGGAGGCCATTGAACGAGAAAACATCGATGCGGTGGAAGAACAACTAGAAAATTTGCTCGTTCTCGAAAAGAAGATAAACGAACTGGACAAGACAGTTATATATCTCATCGGCGACGAAGAAATAGAAGAAGAAGAAGCAACAACTTGCTTGGAATACCAAGAACGAATCACCACATACGCGTACAAGGTGAGAACGAAACGTTTTATTCAGAATATGAACAGTAAAAGTGAAAGAGATAAAATTGAACAAACTAATTAGAATTTAAAGAAGAATCTGATAATGCGTGAATAGTGGATACAACTCCAGAATATTCACCCTTAAATTTGACTACTGTGAACTTTGGCCTGTTGCAAAATGAAACTGAAACAACAGGAGCCGCAGCGTTTGCTTCGTTACCTGATAACAGAATTAGAGTAGTTGACCCTATTAGATCACTTAGATTGCCAAAATTAAATATTCATAAATGTAATGGAGAACTGTCGAAGTGGCAAGATTTCAGGCCACAATTTGAAGCAAGTATTCATAAGAATGATCAATTAGCATTTACAGATAAATTTTTGTTTATTTAAAAACTTTACTTGAAGATGATGTAGCAAACGGAATTGCTGGGCTGTCATTAACGGATGAACACTTAGAATATTGCAATTGATATATTGACAAGAGATTTGGAAGGAAGGAACTATGAATTCAATCTCATATGAACTTGCTTCTAACGGTAAAACTTGTTAAAAGTGTTCGAGAACTCAAGGCATTACGCGCATTGTATGATGAAATTGAAAGGCATTTACGTTGTTTAGAAGCCCTTGGAATCAGGAGCGTAACTATGGGGTAGCCAGACTGGCAAATATCCAGGGGCCCACGCCAATTTTAATGAAAGACATACAGAGGGATTAGGACCATTGCTGTGCCCAGTCTTAATGAAAGTAATCCAAAACGAAGTACTGTTGAATTATAGTACTGTTAAAAAAGACCCATGTGAATGGCGATCTACAGATTTACGTTCATTTACTGAAAAAGAACTAACAAGTAGAGAGAACAAAGCAACTCTTAAATGACCACAAATCCGAAAAATCTTTTTATAACAAAAAGATAAGACAAGAACTCGAAAGGAAGTCAAAAACACCTACAGCGATTACCCTTCCTGCTATTGAAGGAGAATCTTGCGTATTCTGTGAAGACACGACACACAAAAGTAATTCGTGAAAATTAACCGAAGGAAAAAGGAAAGGATCCTCTTTAAAGAAGGGAAGATGTTTTAATTGCACAAAAATAGGTCATACTTACAGAAAGTGTCCCGAGACTAATCTACAATGTCCGAGATGTAAAAATAAGCATAATAAAAAACCCAAATGACAAAGAAAAAAAATAATCATCTGTCACTGTAAGTTCAGTATCTACGAAGGAAATATATATCCAAGTTGTGCTACAAATACTTCCAGCAATAGTTAAAGGCGAGAGTCAACATTAATACGATTATGCAAATTGCTTTCTGGATACAGCCAGCCATCGAACCTCTATCACTGAAAAACTCTCCAAGTGATTGAACTTGAGAGTAGTCGCTACAGAAACAATACAAATTAATACATTTGGAAACCATCGCCTTGAAAATCAGACTTAAGCGTGGTTCCCACATGCGTAAAACAACGGCAGAAATCACAAAGCAGAAAACATTTTTGACATCATTTCCTGCTCTCTTCATTCTGCCCGACAAAAAATTCTTATATCTTTGTAGGCTATGACTCTATCCAACTCTAAAAAAAAGTAGTTTTCTATCGGGCAGAAAGTCGAAAGCAGGAAGTGACCTCAGAGAATTTTCTGTCCTGTGGTTTCTGCCGTTGTTTTTACGCGTGTGGGAACCAGGCTTTACAGGAGAGTTCGACTGACTTTGCACAATTTCAAGAATCCGATGAAGAAACTGAAAATAGAAGCACTTTCGAAGACTCCTGACTATCCGTTAGATGAGGTTTTAAGTACCTTGAAACTTAAGAACATTAGAATAGAATTTCCCGTAAGAAAACAAAATAATGTTGTACTACTTGAAATTCTTATTGGAAGCGATTACTATTGGATGAATACGAAAGGAAATATTGAAAGATTGTCTTCTTCATTTGTTGCTATTCCCAGGGTGGTGTATATCTAGTAATGTGGAGACAAAGAAACGACAAATGAAAACTTTATCTCCGTCAATAATGTGATAGTAGATTCGATAAATGAAAGTCTCTCGAAATTCTGGGACATTGAACACTTGGGGATAAACAATGAACCCAAAGATATTTCGAGCGAAAGCTTTATTGAAAAATTCCAATCGCAAATTGAATGGAATGAAGACCTTTATGAGGTCATTTACCCTGGAAAGACACAGGTATACAATTGCTCGACAACAAAGCAGTTGCTGAACATCGATTCAGACAATTAATACAAAGATTTAAAAGAGATCCACAGCTTTACAAGGAATATCGTGAAGTAATCGAAACACAAACAAAACAAAGAATTATCGAAAGGGTTGATATGAAAAAAGAAACGGCATATCCATCTTATTATATACCATTTATATAGCTGAAATAACGACAAAATAACTCTTTAACCACAACAGTTTTATAAAACAAAAGAAAATACAAAAGGAAAAAATAAATACAGGTTAGGTTAGGTTTTATAAATACAGGTTTTATAAAACTGTTGTGGTTAAAGAGTTATTTTGTCGTTATGTCATTGTCAATATCCATATACAACCTCTTATTTCGGTTCGTCATATTTTACGGGTTTTAAATATGTCTTCCGATTATTTATCTCATTTATATACAGTAGCTGTTTAAAAGAAGAGAAACTACGAAGCTAAGAATAGTTTTCGACGCATCTTCACATGCGAGAACCAACCTTACTTGAATGATTTGTTAGAAAAGGAGAACCATCTTCTATCCGGACTTTTACAAGTTTTGCTTGAATTTAGAAAACATGAATTCGCCATAACAGCTGATATACAAACTGCCTTTCATCAATTTTCTTTGCATCCAGAAGACAGAAATGTCACGAAATTTTTCTGGACCACAGATCTGTCAAACCAGAAAGACGTTATCTATCGTGTGCGACGTGTTCTATTTGGAACTGCTCACAGTCCATTCCTTTTGATAGCTACAAATTCAAGCACATCTGAAGAAATTTGAAAACGAATTCCCTGAAACATGTGACAAGTTGAGATTTCTTTATATGGACGATTAAGTAGCAGCAGTATCGACTGAAAAGGAAGCTCTGAAGCTGTACGAAGAAGCCAATTTTATATTTAATAAAGCCTTCATGCCTTTAACAAAATGGAAGGCAAATTTTGAATTGTTGCAATCAAAGATCTCAAATGATAAGAAAATGGAGAGTACAAAGATACTTGGAATGCACTGGCAAATTGATTCGATCTTCGAAGCCTTCATCCTATTAGCGGTAATTTGATAGACATCACAAAACGCAGCATCTTAATAAAAGCAGCGTGCATATTTGATCCCTCTCTGATAAAATTAAAAATGCTATTACAAAATCTTTGTAAAGAAAAACGAAATTGAAAGAACAGTGGGAGACTATAAATTGGGAGCTTCCACTTTCTTTCTGCACGGGAATAGAGACCAACACCTCTGATAAAGAGATTCATTTATTCAGTGACCCCAGCAAAAGAGCTTATGGTACAATCGAATATTTGAAGTCCAATGCAAAAAATCAAACAGAAGTACGTCTTATTATGGCAAAAACTAGAGCCCCACCCTTGAAAGAGTTAACCCTTCTTCGGCTTGAATTAATGGTAGCATTTCTAAGCGCTAGACTAATAGAGTCTTTAAAACAAGTTTATCCAGAATGCCCAATAAAACTTTGGTCTGATAGTTCTACAATGTTTGCTTGGATCAAAAGCAAACACGATCGCTGGAGACCGTTCCTGTAGAACAGAGTTATGTAAATTAGACAGAAAAACTTCCCTGAACAGTAGTTACATTGCAATGGACATTTATATCCTCCGGACAGAGTGAGGAGAGGACAATCTTTGAAGTCTCTCTGGCTAGATACAACTTGGTGGAATGGGCCCGAGAATTTGTTTGAAGATGATGTTGCCTGTTCGATAGATACCGAACTTGCAGAGGATGGTGAGACTGTAATGTTAACGACAGTGAGTAAGCTTATGTCCACTCGACAGCAAAGCTTACTTTTTGAAATGAAAAGATTATGTTTACTTCCAAGAACCTTACGAGTAACAGCTTGGATAGGAAGATTTTTAAAATTATTGAAAGGAGAACATATCACAGGACCCTTAAACCACAGAAGAATTGAAAAATGGCGAATATTATTGGTTTAAGGCAGTGCAACGAAAACTCCTTTGAACATGAGGCCCAAACGTTACTAAGAAATGGCATTATAGGAAATAAGTCAAGTCGTTATGGTTTGAATCCCTACTTAGACAAAAGTGTTCTTCGGATCATTGAAAGAAACAGAGAAGCATCATAATATATTACTTTGCAAGAGTGATTTAACTGAATTTTACATCAAAAGAAGCCATGAAACCGTTTTTCACAGTGGAATCGTGCAAACATTATGCAATCTAAGAAGTTACTTCTGGTTTCCGAAAATGAGAAAATGGGTAAAAGATGCTTTGAGCCGATGTATGATTTGCCGAAAATTGAAAGCAAAACCAGTATCGGAAATAATGGCACCATTTCCAGAAGATAGAGTCGTGCCAGCTTCACCCTTTTATCGCAAAGAAATTGACTTTGCAGGACCCCTTTATTTAAAGGATGAAAGTAAAGTCTATTTTGCATTATTTATCTGCTATATAACTAGTGCTGTACACCTCGAACTAATGACCGATATGTCGGCGGAAACATTTTTGTTGGCCTTCAGGAGATTTTTGTATCTCGAAGAGGAATTCTTGGCATCACATATTCGGACAATGCAAAAACATTCAAGAAAGCAAGCAAAGGATTGAAATTGAAACATAAAAGTGTACAAGCATTTCTAACGACTAAGCGGATAACATTAAAATTTATTGCTGAAAGAGTTCCCTGGTGGGGAAGATTCTGGAAAAGTTTAATCAAGATTGTGAAGGATTTTTTGAAACGCTGCTTGCAAAAGGCTTCACAGGGATTCGAAGAATTATTGACCGTTTGGTTGAAGTTGAATCGGTCATAAATTCGAGACCTTTGGCTTACCTTTCTGAATAAAGTGTTGATATTTTAACCTTCATCATTTTACGTTTTAACTGGTTACAGCTTAGACCGTTGTCAATGGACCATCTTAATAAGATATTGATATCGTTCTAAATTGCTTCACAATCGTTATCATTCATAATAGTATTAAAATCTTAGGGCCGAATCACGTCTCGGTAAAATGGGGTCTCACTGGTCTCATTGTTGAGACCAGTCGCTGCAGAGTAGTTGTTGAGCCCCGCTTGAGCTGACAGGAGAATCACGTCTTGCCTAAACCCGTTTCGAGAAGGCGAGGCAAGTCTCATTTTTTAAGAAACCATCAGCGTAAAGAAAACAATTGATTTTTAAATCAGAAGACAATTAATATAAGTTTAAAAAAATAGATGACCAAGGGAACCTTCTGTATGAAACAGCAAGTTGTAAATACATCATTACCTTTGTATAACATCTCTTATTTCTAAAGAGCGGTTCACATTTAGCGACTTCGCGACGTCAAACGTTTTCCCGAATCCAGGCGTTTTCTAGGCGTCACATGCCCCAAACTCCAATCTGATTGGATGTTGGATAAGTCGTTCTTTCATCCAGTCTCTGTTGCTTTCTAGACATCATGTATATACACTGAGTGGCCAGTTTATTAGGAACTCCCTTTAATACTGTGTTGCGCCAACCCTAGCAGCTATAACAACACGAATTGGCCGTGGCATGGATTCAATTAACCGCTGGAAGCATTGTTCCGTGATGTTTGTCCTTGCGGATGCAATAGCTGCTCCCAATTGATGCTTGTCCTTGCGGATGCAATAGCTGCTCCCAATTGATGCTTGTCCTTGCGGATGCAATAGCTGCTCCCAATTGATGCTT
>JAHWFO010115002.1:1078455-1187290 GCA_023313115.1 Rhysida immarginata
CACCCAATGTGGAGAAATACAATTTATGAAGTGAACGGAACACAGATAAAAATGAAGGTCTTGTAGATCTGGATGAAGCAGACGAAACACAGGTGAAAAAAAGGTCTTGTGGAGAATTCTTACAAGAAAAACACAGGAAGAAACGCAGTAACAGGAGAAGAAGAGTTATGATAAGCTCCACAAGACCTTCGTTTCATCTGTGTTCTGTCCACTTCATAAATTGTATTTCTCCACATTGGGTGACTTTCATTTATTAATTGTTTTTAATATTTATTTTTATCTTTATTTCCTTTAATTAAAATGGAGTTACTATTTTTTAATTAATTTTACATTATTACAACTCCTACTCTTATATAAAAAAATGATATTTGTACTATTGAAATTTGGACCCTCTCATTTAATGCAGAGGCCACAAGCAAGATGTTAAACTATTGAGCAGATTAATGAAGAGACAAAAAACAGAATGGAAGAGGGGTGGAGCAATATATGAAAACAGATGTCAATATCAAACGTTGACATTTCGTTGTGTGTCTGGGATGCCTTTCGTTCCTTGATTTGTATGGCTGTGAAGTAGAATGGGTGTGTGTTGGTGGGTCCTCCTGTGTGGCCACCGAACATCTCCCTCTTTCCGATCACTCCTTGATTGCACCATCCTCCGGCTCCCACTGGGGTCCGTTTGAAATATTCATCCACCGAAACTCGTATTATTAAGGTCTAAACAATGCGTAATTTATCACTAGAAGGGGAATAATAGCATATGAAATTTAAAAAAAAGCATATGCTGCATTTGAACTGCACTTATTAGGCAATATCCTTTATCTGTGGAAACGAAGCTGTATACAAAACCATAAGGAGGGGGGAGGAGGCGTAGGTTTTTTTCATATTTGAAATAAAATTATTTTCTATCCGTCCTGCAAAACATCATCATTAAAATTTTGATAATAAATTACAGTAGTAGTTCCTGTTGAATCATGTGACTGAGTAATTCAATAGCTCAGGCTGTTGCATCCACATAGATAGTTTGTTTAACCCTCACATCAGTTTGTTTAAATAGAACTTTATGAATATACTCTATTAATATACTAAACATGTATTTATCAATTTCGGTCTTTTCAATGTTTAAATTTGGCGTGATAAACAGGTCGCCGTCTTAAAAGTGACTGTTTATGAGGTTTTTCTATTGAGCAAGTACATTCGAAACTGGTTAAAAGAGAAAACTCGAGAAGCTTATTGCATTAAACTTAAATAAATTAATTACAATTAAATAACTTAATATAAAATGATTGTCATCGCCAATCAATGCTCATTTACCTTTTGACGTAGAACTACGTCTATCAGGGGTGCAGCCGAGGAAAAATTCAGACGCGATTTTTCGTTCAAAAAGTGATGTACATATCTCAGTCTATATCTTTCTATCACTATATCCTACAACTATGGTCATTATCTCGTTGGAAAGAGAAAGGTTGAGTCTTGAATAATAAGCAAAGAATTCACCAAATGAGCCACTGGATCAAAAGTTACAGCAAGTTAAATTTAAGTGAATTTTATGCTTGCCATCGTAATAACTGGTGTTGCATTGTATACTTAACATATTAACTAGTGTGGCACTACAAAACGTAACACATTTACTGGTGTGGCACTACATAATTAACCATATTAACATCTTTTAGGGAGGGGGTAACGAATTGTAGAGTGTGCCATCCATATAGCGTGATATCTCCACCATGACCTACCTAAAACCTTCCCAGGGTCCATCGGAATTACCATGAAAAATTTCATCAAGATTGGTCTAGCCAATTTGAGATGCATAGCGATCAGATAGGTCCATGTGTTTCTTTCTTACATAAATCTATAGTCCAATCTTGATGAAATTTGCAAATTTGATCTTCAAAGCAAGAGGAAGGTCACTGTCTACATGAGATTTCGAAAAAATAATATTTATCGATAATAATTCATGGATTTAAATTCAAATTATGGACCAAAAATATATATCTCCTGACGAACAATGCAAGGCAAAGTTTGTGCAACAATAGACTGCTCTGTTTGTTTCAACAGTAGTGATAGCAACACAGAATTCTAAAAATGATATGGCATTAAATACAAAAATTGGAGAAAATATACCAGATTCAACCAATCAAATAGTTATCTATGTAAGACATTTCATTAAGACATGTAAATGAATCTTAAGACTGATCATTTTGTAAACTTCATTAACAAAAATATTTTGAGGACACCCGACTTACATGCATAAATCGTTGACCACTCTCTTATAAAATATAATATTCTTCGGGCTTTCTAATTTCCTGACCATAATTTAAAGTTTCGCCTAATGGTATGGAAGAGTTCTCTTCACTTCCACCAGTATTCCAAAGACTCATAACAACTATACCAGAACAGCGCCATATCCTCATCTGCTAAACATCCTCATAAAGTGTGGATATTGCTCTAGATTAACTGTCTCATTATGATAATCTACAGTATAATCATTATGATAATCATTATGATAATCTAGATTAACTGTCGTCAGCATACAGCTGGAAGGATCTTCCTCCTCTGAGAATCAGCGAGAAGGCATCGGAAATTTTAACAATGCATTTAATTCCTGTCCTTTGTGCTTTTCTTAGAATTGATAGTTGTTAGAATTTAACATTTTCTTGAAAAGCTTTAAAAATGAGCAGTAAATGGAAATAGTGGGAGAGTTAGTAGACTATTGAGAAAAACAGTGGAAAGGCGGCAGAGAAAGCAGTCCCTTCACTCGGTGCTGTATCGATTTTTCCAATACACTGCTTCAACTAAGCAAGTGGTGAGTGACCCTGTGGCCGTCGATGCAAATGTGTCAACAGAAGAAACTGCGACTGCCAGGTCACACCAAGTGATAAATGCACCAGTTTTGCTTCAAGACCTCGAGAGCAGAGTGTGAATTGCAACAGTTTACCAATTAGAAAAATTGATGGAAAAATTCCGCGACCTGGATTCAAACCAGGAACCCCGACTGTCATGGTCGATGCCTCTATCATTTGGGCTATCACAGACACTTGAACAGCCATGTTGTCTTAAAGACAACCAAGTTGTCAAGAAGGAAAGCCCAATGGGAGGTGGACACCCGGTTCACAGATCGTGAATTTCTCCTATCCAAACCATCAGAAAGTTTGATGAACACACAATAAGAAATAAAGAAATTAAACTGGAGCAAACACCAAACGTTAGGTAAAGACTACTTGGTTGATAGCATGGCTGTTCAGGTGTCTGCGATAGCCTAATTAGTAGAGGCGTCGACCATGACAGTCGAGGTTCCAGGTTCGAATACAAGTCGCAGAATTTTTCTATCCATTTTTCTGATTAATATCATTTACCTGATGCTTAGAGTTTGCTCCAGTTTAATTTCTTTATTTCCTAACAATTTATCAATTGTTGGAATTGCAGAATACACAGACACAAACGATCATGTACATCCATCGCCACCCAAGAAGAGAATTTTGGAATTGTGGAATTTTTAGATAAACAAATGAATTTTTAATGGTCAGGTCACACAAAATAGAAGAACTACAGCCATAGCCAGGGCTGAAAAAACGTCAGATCAAACTATTGTATCATTATCATTCTATTTCCTCCCAATTTCGTAGCCATACACATTATTCCACACATTGTTTCTCCTGCACTATGGGTAAACTCGCTCAGCTATACACAACATTCCAACACGAACAGGGGAGAACTGTTACAGGGCCATCCATGAGGAACATTTTAAAAGTTTTTTTCGGTTTTTCTATATGAATTTTTACTGTTTTAATGTGTTAATTTTCACTATATATTCCCATTCAGATATTGCAAACTTTCATCAAAAAAGAGCCCGAGCAACGCCGGGTATATCAGCTAGTCATTTATATAAAATCAGCGACGGTGGACATTGCCACAACAAAGAAAAAATCTAACAATGGGTTATTTCCCGTTTATACAAACGGGTGGGTTCGCTTCTAGTTTTCTATTAAAAATACGTTGTAAAATAATAAAATATATATTATTTTAAGCAGATTAATTATTTTAAGAAATGAACTTTGAAGTTTTGTTAATTTCTTAAAACAAAACAATAAATCTGACTAAAATAATATATGTTTTCGTGGATCAGCCGTGGCTTTCTTCAGGACTGTGTGTATAATGATTAAAGAAGCTTAGAAGAACACTCGAGGGGGAGAGAGGGTTGGGGTAGGCGGGTAAAACAATTACGGGGGGGGGGAGTCTAGGAGATTGCTGCATTCGTAATTTAAAACCCAATGGGAATAGGAGAGTTCTGGCCCAATTACTTGTGCAAACGGAAAATACAAGAGTGTATCTAGAATAACTCAATGGTAGAATATCAATACGGCAGGTATGCCCCATTTCATATCAATTGTTACTTTTCATATCACAGACCCATTCTTCACAAAATTGTAATGTAATTGAATATAGTAACTTTTTTCTTTTAATTTTGTTCTTTTTTCGCCAAAAAATACACACTGACGGTAACCAATAATAACATACAGTAGTAGTTCTACGGCTTAAAAACCCGCGGCTTTGGCAGTCACCAGAGCCTCCGTCAATTTTTTTTTGAAATAATTTTATTTATTTTTTTAAATCATTGATGATTTGGTCCGCAGTTAACTTTTCACCATATTCATTTCGTAACATTCATTTTGAAACTATTTCGTAACTTTACAAACATATTTGAAACATTGCAGATGCAAGTAGGCCTTAATTAAAATAATTCATTTCCACATACAGATTACAGGTTAATTGAGGGACATAATGTTTTGCGTGACTAATTAATACTGCACGAAATGGTTTGCTACAGAATTTTCCTAACTTCATGCATGAATGTATAGGAATAAGAAACATTAATGTAAATCGGCACGAATTAACAGTTCTTTTTATCTGTAAAATTTAATGTATCTTACTAAAACAAATTATTTTGCAATAAATGAACTTAACACTAATTTTTGGTTTCTAGGTTTTGTCTTATAATGAAGGATTAAAAGGTATCGCCTCCATTGTGTTCCTCTAAATCTTATTCTTCCCCTCCTCTTGTCTTCTTTACAACTCAATCGAATGAAAACAATTAAATATGAAATACGAGCAGCAGAGCCGACAAATTAGGCCCAACAGAAAACTCGTATCATTTGTACGACCGCCACCACCACCTCAAGTGTTGGGCAGAATAAAATCGAGACGGGAAGGTGGGGGGTCAGGAAGAAGTTGAGTGGTAAAAAAGAAGGGAGGAGGGGGATGTGTTAAATCAGAATGAAGAGAGGGGGTTAGAGTTTGGGAGGGATTGTTGAAGTTGTGCCTTGGGGCGCCGGCCTTGTCTCAACCGTCCTATTAGGTCTGACGTTCCCGCCCCAGAGCGACTCATTTCGTCGGACAACGTATTTATTATCACAACTTGTCTGCTTCAAGGAAGGTGATGTGTGTGTGTGCGTGTATGTATGTGTATGTGTGGAAAGAGAGAGAGAGAGAGAGAGAGAGAGAGAGAGAGAGAGAGAGGACGGAAGGGGGAGAGGGAATAGCTCTCAAATTGAAAAATTCTCCACGCAGGATAGAAATGAATGGGGCTATCCGATGATGGTGTAAAAGGTGGGGAGTAAAAAAAAAGAAAATTATGAGAAGAGATTGACCTCATAAAAAATGATGGTACACAAATAAAATTCTGGAGAGAGAGAGAAAAAGATATTAAAAATCTTAAGCGCAAATGAATTAATTAGTTTTCCTCTATGTAGATATGTTCAAAAGGGAACTTGAATACACCCAAAAGAGAAATCAATAAAATGACTGACATTTAATGTTAAGTGAAATGCGCTTGTATAATTAATTACGTAGAGTAATTTAACTGACTGTGTGTATCTTTTCGGTGTCGATTTTATTATTCTCATTTTTTAATTTGATGTTAATGAAGGAGCAAAATTAAGGATAATAAATATTTATCATAGCTGTTATACTTTAAATGCTTTAAAATTTACGATTCACAGTGAGCTGAAATTAAACCTTTATTGAGCTCAAATCCAAAGTTTAAATTTCAGCCTTTTATATGCAAAGAAACGACGATTATAATAATATTTTATATTTAAACTATTATAAAAGTGTGTATAAAATTCATTATTATCTCAGTTTTGTTTTGAAGTCACAGGATAAGTTACCTGAAAATCGAAGTTTTTTTTTGTTTTTTTTTAACATTAAGTAAATCCTGGTAATAGGAAAATAAAAGATAAAACACAAAAAAAATCAAAACGATATCTTCAGATTTGTATTAAATAGTGAAAGTGTAATAGTCATTATTAATTTTTATGTTTTTAATATTTTAGTAAAAATTGGTTTGAATATGACTTCAGAATAAAGCAAAAGCAAATACTTAAATAATGAAAATACAAAATAAATAGAATAAGTTCATATAATCATTTCGTATAATTCACATATCAGAAACCCTTCTTTGTCTGGGCGATATAAAAGCGCATTTGAGGCATTGACATAGGGAAGATAATAAGTGCCAAAAAGTAAACTTTTCAGGTGAACCAAATAAAAAAAAGATTTGCAATCACTTTGTTGCTGCGTTTATTACAAAAGCTCATGCAAATCGAAAATATATGCTCACTTTATTAATTCTAGGAAATATCGAATTTTGGCACTTGCTACTTTTCCATGTCAACGCCTCAATTATATCTGTCCTGCATATAATTTACAAAATTCTTTTGTATATTTTTATATACAAAATATTTCTTACTGTCATCCGGTTTAGCTCACCCCTTTATTCTAAATTACTATTTTGAAGCTTGGTTTCTATTCCAAAGTCACGGGTTTCTTATTTTTTAACCATAATTTTTTTTATTATAGGAGACAAGTTTTGCGCATCGACTCCCACAATATTCATTGGTGCATTTAGAAACTTCAAATGGGCTTGCTGAAGAGAAAACCATCTCGTAAACACATAAAGAGAGCTTTCAGATACTCTTCATGAAGTATTGTAAAAAAGAGTTAACTTTCGTTTATTGTCCAGCACGGAACGTTGAAACTTGTTTGCCACGTTTTGTTTAATATGCAAGATTCTTTGCTTAATTATTTACCCGGAACTGTTCTTTCCTATTATGCCTCATTAAATTTTTAATTTCAACCGTTCAAACTACGTGCATACTCAATTAACAAATATTATAATTCTACAGATCAGTTTTCAATGACAAAAGTTTTTACATTTTTTTTTAATAAAATTAAGATCTACGAGTATGTATGTGGATCATTTTCTGTTCTCTCGTTTTTTCTTATATATATGGTTCCTATATCATAAAGAACTTTAAAATATGTTGTCAGAAATAGATGAGGCCAAGAAATAAGACCTTTTCGTTGGCCCGGTGTTCTCAACAAGACTTTACCCCGGCCCACAAAGCCAAACGGACACAACGAGAGTTGCAAGAAAACGTACCATCTTTCATAAGCGTCGAAGCATAAAACCGTAATTATTTTGCGAATTCTATGAAGGTCATTTTATAATTCAATGCAGAACATTTTTAACAGTCAATTTTAATTCACATTTTTGCTACACTTCCTTCGTCCCGCAGTATTTGTAATTGCAGAAGTAGCTCTGCACAACAACTCGCTGCTGGTAAGTAACGAGCTGTAACTGAAATTGCTTGTGTGTGAGAATAAACAGACCCTAAGTAGGAAGAGATATATTAGAGCAAGTATATGGGGAATGCAATGGCGTTCACAGTCTTTGGAGCAAACTTCACATTCTGATTGTCGCGACTCGCAGAGGCAGGTTAGAATCCGCACAAACTGAATCTATTGTTGAACCTGTCAACAAAATTGTCTTGACATCCATCGCATAGCTTTGAAGGAAATATCTCTTAATCTGGGATACGGGGAAATAAGGATACGTCGCATATCGGAATATCTGAAATATTTTAAAGTCTGCGCACAAAACTCATATGCGTAAAACTTTGTGTGCTTAGGAATGAAGGCGACAAATTCCTTTCAAATTGTGATATGAGATTAAATATGCTTTAATATTTGTAGCCAAATACAGTTAATGAGTGACATCACTATGAATCTACAAGGAAGAAGAAATTTAACAGAGAAGTTCAAGTAACGATGTTTTGGACTCGAAAGAACTTAAAAGAAAGGTCTCGCCTTAAATTCTGAATCGTACGTAACGAAACTTCGTTCTCGACTGCCGTGATGATCAGACCGTAGAATGGCAAGTTTCATATCAGCCAGTAAAGAGATGCAATTTCAAAATTTGAAAGTGGAAAGTTCTTCCCCATCCATCTGGTTCCGTCTAATTACCACCTCCTAGGAAACTTCATTGGAAGTACGAAGTATGAAGATCACGCTTTCGATTTTTGACGTTTTGAAGAAGTTCATGAAAGGTGCTAGTGACGACTTTTTCAAAAAATGCGTACGGCTTTAATCAGAGATAAAGGATAATTAAAATAGTGGCAGCTTCTTCTTAAGAGATGTGTCTGTTAATTAGAAAAGCTGTGAATTTAAAATTAAAAAGATGTTTCAAATTTTTGTCCATTATTTTTTTGTCAACTTAATACAATTTTCAAATAAAGCATTAAATTGCAGACATTAATTCTTAAATCTTCAGGAAGATTCCAGCGTTAGGCGTGTGATATGTGTATAATATTTGACACACGAGGTTCCTGGTTCGAATCCAGGTCGCAGAATTTTTCCTTCCATTTTTTCAAATAAGATCATTACCTGATGTTTGGAGGTATCTCCAGTTTATATTTATTATTTATTTTGTGACAAGAAGCATTGTCAGAAGGAGAGGGTTTCATACATGGTATCATTTTTCATCAAAAATGAAACTCCAATAGAATGAGTGGTGTTATTACAGGTCAACAAAAAGATCAAAAGTCGCCAGAACCCCAACAATTTTGACATTTTTGTTTTGTATTGTGTGCGACTGTGATGATGTTAATCTAACGATATCGTAACTCCTGGACAGATCGTCTATGCGCAGTTTTATTGTTAATTTTTGCAACACAACCCGCGACAAGTATTAAGAAAGAAGCGGCACACTTTTTGCTGCATCCACCCTTATTTTGCAGGATATGCTCGGGCGTATACAGATCAAGTTGTGGTTGGCTTCTATCAATGGGGAAGTTCTCTACTATCCACCATACTCGTATAGTCCTGTGATTTCGACTTGATTCCTAGGATGAAAGAACCAGTTGGTGGTATTCGATTCAGAACTGTTCCAAAGATTCGAACTTACAGCAGAGATTCCTAAAAACAGAACTGTTCCAGAGATTCCTAAAGGCAGCAGACTGCTTCATTCGAATTATCAACACAACAGGCACATCTTGCTGTTTCGGCATCTCTTGGCTCTATCATCTCCTGTTAGTAGTGTTGTTTTTTTGTCGATCCATGTTACTGGTTTTTGCTTTTTTTGCTTTCTAATAACAATTTTATTTCAATTTTAAATTGGGAAATAAATGATTGTATTTATTTTCCAAGCTTTTGTCATCAAACTTTACGTGTGTGACAATCTTTTGAAAAAAATATTAATAAATACTTGAAATAATTTTGAAGGATTTCTTGACATATTCTAGGTACCTGTGGTATAATTGTTATAATAAAAATTTTAAACTAAATATGATCATTAATTACAGAATCATAAAAACTTTTCCAAACCCATCCACAGAGTACAAACCCATTTGCTGAAACTTCACTTTTAACTGCTGAAATCTCATAAACGGTTCGTTATCCGAATCATGTTTATATGAACTTTTGTTTTCATCTCGCTGATTGGAATCTCCACCAGAAGTTTGTGACAGGGGTTTAGATACACCCTGTATATTATTTAAAAACGCAAACGTAACAAATGTTTTGTTAATATTTCTAGAATTAATTATGATAGCGAACGAAACCTGATCACATGACGAAACATTACACATACAGATGAAAGGTTTTATTTATCCTTATTACTATAAATTTTAAAAGTTCCTGCTGACCTTTTGATTTACATCTTTCGGTATTATCACATAAGTAAACATATTACAATTTTTAATTTTTAAGATTATGTAAACATTTTCCAAGAATCTTCCTTAACATTTTATGTAAAACATGAGTATAAATACATATTTCTATTTAATTTTTAATTGGAGTCGCTGAAATAAAGTATATGTAGAAAGATAGAAAATTTCAATCTATTATTTAGTTCATAACATCGAAAAAATTCTGGAAACAGAAATCTTTACGGGTAAAAGCATTCGGAATCAAATTTAAGCAATGAGATACAGTTTAAAAACAGTGAACGCACATACTTAAAAATTAAAAAACTTATTCTTTAATTTCTTTTTTTTAAATACCCTTCCTCATTAGTCGACCTCACTCCATTAATAAAAGCCATTAATAAATTGTCTTTAAGAATCACTTGAAATCCTTGTGTGAGAAATTTGCTGAATGCCGAACGTGTTGAACGAGAACAAAAACCGACCTTTTCCGACTCATTAAAGAGAAGTTGAGAGCCATAAGTTTTTAATGATTTCCAACTCGATTTGAAAGAGAGGGAATGAGAGGAAAAGAATGCTGAGGGGTGGGGATGAGCTCGTGATGCATTAATCAGTTCTGCAATGAAGACCTTCGAGATAATTTGTTTCGGTGCTGTAATAATAGATGACAAAAATCACGGCCGTAGCTTCCTTCCTCTGCCCGTGTGTGGTGCGTAGATGCGCCGCCAACACTGAAGCGAATGGCTAATGACACTCACATGCAATTGACATTTGCGACTCTCCAACGTCTCGTAATTAGCAAGTATCTTAACCTCTACCAGTTCGTTTTTGCTTTTCCTCCATAAATCTAGTCCTTAAAAAATCGCTATTTTCGTTCTAAACAGGGAGAAAGATTGTTGGAATGGTCTAAGAAGAATGGTTCATATAGAAACAAACAGTTTTTTTAAAATTATCTGAATTGTTTTTTTGCATAAATGAAAAATTATTAAGGGTTAGGCCAGTAAAATTATGCCAGTCGTATTGCAAATTTTTTTATTTGTTAAAGGCCCCGAAATTTTCTTTAAACTTTAATGGGAATACTTTTTAAAGGATCTTGTCATACAGAAAGAGAGAAAGTGAAAATGGAAAAGGCCATTTTATATTTTACTTTTGTTCCACCAAGATTAGATACTGTAGTTGGTCAAGTAATCAGTTCAATAAATGCGGTGTAGTTCTAAAACTTTCATCTGTATTAGAGACTACGAGAAATTATAAATAGATTAAAAATCTTCAAATTTCAAAAACCCATCTTTTTCATTCATTTAATCTCCTCAGATTCGGGCATCTATATTTATGATTTCTTACTGTTTTCATAGCATATTTATAACGGTTTCCTAAACTTTTTGAAGTTGCTAACTTTTTAGTTTGCTTTTGTTTATTTTCTTTCAAGCTGTGATTCGTTCAGAGATTTTCTTTCAAGTAATTGCTTTTATTATCTTTTAGGCCATAATAAATTTAGTTCTATTTAATAGCTTCATTCTAAAATTTGTTTATAATACTACAGGAGCAGCTATGAAAATTAACACTAGCGTTAATCTCCCTATTAAAATTACTTCATTTTGCCGTTTTGTTAAATGTGACATGTAGTTTAATTATTAGTTTTACAGTGTCCAGCTATCCGTCTGACCGTCATCCGTCGGCCCCCTTCATATTATTTACATTTCTTCACGTAGAAGATTGAAATTCGGAATGTAGTTTACCATGGGCACGTATTACATCACTGTTTAGTTTATTTCGATTGGTTTACTATACTCTATCCAACGAAAGTTGGAGTGGGCGTGTCCAGTTAAACTTACTATTTCAATTGTTAGACATTGTTGCCAAAGTAAAATCAACAATGTATAACAATTGAAATAGGAAGTTTAACTGGACACGCCCACTCCAACTTTCGTTGGACAGAGTATAGTGTCGGAGTTAGAGGATGGGCATTAAAGAAGTGCATCTGGTCTATATGGTATACAGCAGTGTTTCTCAAACTGTGTGCCGCGGCACACTACCGTGCCGCGAGAGATTTGCTAGTGTGCTGCGGGATTTTTCGAAAAATTTAAAATTGCTTCAATAAATTAAAAAAAAATTAAATTTAACTTCTCTATGCTTTTCAATGGCCTTACACTACATTGTTAAACCTAAGGTTTGGAACCGCTAGGCAACTGGCCAGGAACTGACGTCATACTTACCAGCTCTCGTAGAGTAGGATAACTTTCCTGGAACGTAGCTTTTACATTACCCATTCGTGAAATGGATCAACCCAAGGTGAAATCCA
This sequence comes from Rhysida immarginata, assembly GCA_023313115.1. Lineage (NCBI taxonomy): Eukaryota > Metazoa > Arthropoda > Chilopoda > Scolopendromorpha > Scolopendridae > Rhysida > Rhysida immarginata. The sequence continues at coordinate 1,090,738 of JAHWFO010115002.1, forward strand.
CTTACTGAAGGGAAGTAATGAGCAAGTAATTCGATTGACGTCCGCAGAGTATGCTGACGTCACTACTTGCATTCAGGCTCAAGGAGGCCACTTAGAACATTTCTTGTAACTTGAAAAGAAATAAAAATTGGACCCATGTTAATAGAACTTTTTGTGTTTACCTTGACCTCTATAATACCCCCTTAAATCACCCTGTATACACTCCCAGAAAAAAAATATGGAAAATTTTGAAAAAAATGAAAGGTTCATCTTAAATAACCGTTTTAAAAATAAAAAAAGAACTTGTTCATGCATTATACGATGATTTATTCGAACATTACATAATTTCTTCTTTATATACAAAATATTTTATGTACATCAAAGAATTTCTTTCAACAAAACATACAGAAAAACACACAGTATTGAAGCCAAAAGTTTGGAGATTCTTGGTTTAATATTTGGTCTAGCCGCCTTTGGCATTAACAACTGCTTGCACACGTTGTCTCATAGACTCTAAGAGACACTAACAGTCATCTCTCGATATTTCACACCAAACATCACACACAGTGTTGATTAAATCATCCTTTCTTAGGATTTTACGTGTGGCAATGTTTCGCTTCATTTTACCCCAAATTGTCTCCGTAGGATTAAGGTCAGGACTATGTCCTGGTAATTTTAGAAGATGAATATTTTGTTCGTCGAATCAGTTCAGTGTCGCGTTTACTCTGTTACAAGGTGCTCCGTCTTGTTGATATATAAAATTCCCATCAGGAAAGTAAAGAGCAGCACTTGGTATCAGATGATCGGCCATTATTTCCATGTAATAGGAACTGTTGACTTTTCCTTTGATAAAAGCTAAACTTCCGATCCCATATGCAGTTATTGTTTCATTAACCATGATGCTTGGTGGAAATTTGACTATACATGATATACATCTGGCGTCCAGCTTTTCTTCTTTCTTGCGCACAACCTTTTGTTTATCATTCAGAAGGCTAAATCTAGATTCATCACTGAATATGGCTTTTTTTTTTCCATTGTTCTGTAGTCCATGTTGAATATTCACGTGCCCACTCCAGTCGCTGTTTCTTCATTCGTTTAGTCAGGAGAGGCTTTTTTGCTGCAGAACTTAAAGAGTAACCTTTCTTTTTAAAGACGGTTTGTTGTCTTTGCCGAAATTTCTTTCTTGGTGATTGCATTCCATTTTGCAGTAATTTCTCTTGCTGTTTGAAAGCGTGATTCTCTGACAATACCTCATAGATGTCTATCTTCGGCTTTACTTGTGATGCGTTTTCAACCGCACCATTGCTTTACAGTACAACTTCTTATATTTTACAATAATCTTACTTACAGATTTTGTAGTAAAATTGAGAATTTTTGCTATTTTGATTTATTTTCCGTTTTCTTGCTATTTCTTAATAATTAAGTCACGAATAGATTCAGGGATATGGTTTGTAGGAGGCATTTTTTCACAAATGAAAATTTAAGAAAATAAATTAAGGACATTCCTAAATTATAATGAATCAACCCATCCTAGATTAATTTACATAATCATGACATTTATGGTTAAATTTCTGTAACTAGAAACTTGAAATGGTAAAAAATTTTTAAAAAGTCTCCAAACTTATGTCTCAGTATAATTGAATCTCAATACTGTTGACTTCAATGCAGTTGCTGTTTTTCTTATTTGTTCAACAATTGCATTGAAGTGAAAAGTTTTGAGATTTAATGTACATCACTGTGTAATTCATAGTGCAATTTATTTTATTTTAATTGCACTTATCTGAGATGAATCTTTTAATTTTTCAAAAATCTCCATATTTTTGTCTGGGAGTGTGGATAAGTAAAAGAGTGAAATTCCATATGCAGATTTCTCTAGACAAGCTCTTCAATATTGTGATATTTAGGCCATATTGTATCAGTGGGGTTTGAGTTGGGGGGGGGGGGGTAGCGGTTAAATGATCTTTATAACTTTTAACGCTTTCAAATGGCAACATATGATATATCATTCGTTCGGAAATAACGAATAACGAAAGAAAAAATAAGTTAATTTTACATGTTCCAAATATTACGAGAAAATTTTTTCTAAAAATTGGCAGTTAAAAAGTGCGTATAAAATGAGTAAAAAACAGATGGGCTGCTTTCTTATACTCTCCATGTGGAAATTAACTTCTTGTTGAAATATTTATTAAAACTCACTTCATTATCGCCTGCATGAGAATTTATAAACAAGATAATTATAGTATTCATGTCGGAGATTTCACCACTACACTGTTGTCTTATTTTTTTATATGAAAGTCAGGTGATAATTACTTCCGTAGCATGAGATTCATCAATTGTAAAAAAATTGATGATTATGTAATATACTATTAAAGCCTTCAACAGATCGTTAATCGTTAAAACTGCTTTATTACTATCGAGACAAAGCTTGAAAAATACAGTACTTTACTTTAAATAAACGTTAAGTAATGTACTATATCTTCAATTCGAAAACGTGCGCATCAGAACAAAAATCTTTGTCTAAGAACAAGTTTCCATGTGAATAGCTTGCTATTCTTTGTCGCTTATACTGTATCACGGGATTAATTCGATGAATAGCAAATTACTAAAAATATTGAATTAGAATATATGCAAGAAATAAAAGAGAAAATTTTTAAAATTTTGCGTTCTCTTTGTAAAATTGAACACACTGAACCCGCCAGAAGATGTACACAGTTCTATACCATTTCAATAATAAACTTATTCAGACATCGCGAGATGAATACAAGATATCTTTTACATCATCAATTAAAAGAGCTGCTCAGAATGGTTATTGCCATTAGTTTCCAGTACGGCGAGCTGTTACTTGGGGAACTTTGGCTAAAGTATTTCAATAAAAATATCGAAAATTCCCTCTTGTTCACATTAATTTGCATCAGAAGAACGTGCGAGAAACTCAATTGTATTTCATCGTCCTATCTAGTGTCCATGCAAATTCTCATCCAAGTAAGCTCGCATGTCTCGTTGGCAGTGCGGTGATCCGCCGTTTTGTTGAAAGATAACATCATAGTACACATTATTGCTGGAATTCGATCAAACCTAGAAAAAAACTTTCTGGATAGCATCTGTTAAGGGTACATACATTTTTATTTTTCGGAATCTGTATGAATACCTGTTCGAATTTTGTGAAGTGCAAGTGAGAGCACCATTAAACACTTACCTAAATAATTACAGAAGAAAAAATAACATGAGTAATTATAAATATGATAGTTTTACTTATTTAATATTAAGAAACTATTAATTATTTACACAACTGACCTGGAAGAATTTACGTTAAATTTTCCCCATAGTTAGGCCACTGATTGATAACCCATAGAATTTTTTATTGATCGTTCAATTTTCACTTCCAAGATTGAAGTAATTTTATTGGTGTTTATTTTTTAATTGGAACAAACTTGCGAAACTAAATTTTAAAAAATCTTCGCGAAGTAGAAAATACGAATATGCCTAATTTTAGATTAAAATATATCTTAATGTCTGTGATATGAATACACAAAATATTAGAGATACGTCCTTAATAGCAAAAAGGTCATCCTTCAACAAAGGTCGGATTGATGGTGAAATAAATGTCAGTCAGGTTTGTCACAACTCCGCCCTAGAGTATGATCCCAGATTCCTGGCTCTGGTGTTTCGGTCAACGGTATCCCGCTGAGATTTCATGGAGCTTAAATTTTTTGGGGGCTTTGCAGGCCACTGGATGGTCGTAAACTCAGAAGGCGATGAAGTAATATAAGCGATAAGCCAGCATACAAAAGTGTTATGCAAGGTTTAAGATGTGATTGACTTACTAACGAACATAATGTATGAAATGAAAAACTTCCCCAAACCATTACAGACAAAACTTTCGTTCACAAATGCTTTAGCCTCGTGCTGCTTAACCCTTAAAGGTAAAATGTAGTTTTGAAGATACATGAATTTCAAATTTTTTTCTTGATTAAATTCATAGATTAAGCTGAACTAACCGCCAGGTATCTTTAAAAAAGCATCTAATGTACTTATTAAACAAGTGAAGCACTCAGTCGATAGTAAAGTAAAGGAAAAAACAATTTTTTTCTTCAACCCATCCTTCAAACTGGCAGATGAAGTTGGTGCCTCCTCAAGTGGCCATGTAAAATTAATCTACTTTTTATATGCTTTTAATTTTTAAGAACTGTAGAACTAAAACATATAATAGTAGAGATAATATAAACGTTTAAAAGCAGTATTTGAGCTTTCTTGCATTTTCAGAAGGAGCAATGTATCTTTTAAGATACATTATGAAAAAGACTTATTATTTGGCGTAAAATTTTATTAACTCTTTATTTGGCATTGCTATACTAATATAAGCAAGATTTGATTCAAAAAATATTTTTTTGTTGCCGTAATGATGAGTGCTCCTTTAAGGGCTAAGAAACACAATGACTCTACCGTCACTTGACGAAATGGAAACGCAATCATATGTCTATGCTTCGCTGCCACTTTCGGGGTCTATTTTTGATGTTCTCGGCATTAAGCACTGCTCCTTGCAATGTACGATGACAAGTAACCAACAGTCGGCTTTCATAACGTAGGTAAGATAGCTTGAACCAACTTGTTTGCCCGTTGGAAATGCTTGTTGAAAGTGGATGTCATTTGTGGTGCTCTTGCCTTTTCGTCGGTCTATATAAGTCTGAACACGATTGCTGTTTGCAGGCCGGGTTCTGGCAAGTCTTCTTTGGTATACCTTTGAGACGATCACATATGGTTTCTATCTGAGCATGTTGCTAACTGCTCAAAATGTGCCAATTAAAAAACTTTCCTTTATGGCATCTGAGATTTAGCTGACACAAATTTTTTCTGCTTTGTTATCTTGTTTCTTAAATTTTCAATATTATCCTTGTACTTTGTTGCCCATCAACAAAGCCTCATGCTTGGGAACTGTGAGAACAAAAAAATATTCTTGTTTCTGACAATAGGAGAGAATCCCTAAAAATTGAAGTATAGACTTGAAAGGGAACTTCATTTGGGATCGGGGGAGTTCAATAAGAACTCCACCAGATATGGAACGTCCTTGATTTACTTCTTGCTAGATGATGCTACAGAATCAAAAACACGAAGGATGCAATACATGGAGATTATTGAGAGAATATCAAGCGCCATATTAGACGATCAAGTGATGAGGAAATGTTGACAAGAATTGTAATTGCATATTGTTTCCTTTTGTTTCTGGGTAAAACGTATGTCAGTAGAAGAAGACTTTCATATGCAGCCTGTAGAGAATTGCTGGCGACTTAGGCAGAGAAGCTAGAACTTGGATATTGACATGAAAACTTACATATGCAGCCTGTAGAGAATTGCTGACGACTTAGGCAGAGAAGCCAGAACTTGGATATTGACTCGTATATGCTGAACTTCTCAGGTATAAATTGATCTTAAAAAGAACTCCAGGATAGTTAATGTTATTTAACTAAGTTGCAAACGGAACTTTATGCATTGTACTGATATTAATATCTAGTCTGGAGACATAAAAATAACGTAATATTATGAACTGAGACCGATGTGATTATAGCGTTAAAAGGTCAGACACAAAACAATGCTAGATACTGAGGCGGCAATAACAAAATATAAGTGTTGTTAATTGCATAACTGGAGTCTTGTTTAATGGCACATTAATACCAGGCCATATCTGGTTTATTTAATGTAATTGAAGCTAGTGATATTATAATCTGAATTGTTATAAGGGAGGGTATTCTGATTGTACTTTATAATTATTTTCGTATTGTTCAAAATAATACAAATGTTTTCATACCCGGATTGTAAAAAAATATTTACCCTTCAGTTATAGTAGAACAAAGGAATCTCCTATTGTAACAGATTTTAACAGGGTAATATGTTTTTTTATATACTCAATTTTATGGGACTGATTAAATTATCATTGTAATACAAGAAAAGTTTGTTTAATAATCATTTACGTGTAGTGGTACTGTTTTGATAGATTCAAGGCATTTTAGATGATACAGTTAACTCGTCTAATGAGACGTGGCATACCTTCAGCTGTCTGTAACATTCTTAAATTAAAAGATTCGGTCATTGAATTTATTGGAATCAGTTATTGTTAAGGGGTTGTAAACTTATTGAATTATAAGATTATCGAGCAGTAGTACGGAAACATGGTATTGGAATTTTCCATGGCCTTGTGGTCATCAAATCATTTATATTTTTATTAAGGGTGAACATAAATAAAAATGAATAAATGTATAGCTGTATTACACGCAGAAGTATAGTTATTACCCATAATTGATATATTTAAGTATTTTCATTATTTTTATTCCATATGTTTTCCCTCGCCATCTGCTTCATGATAAGAATGACTGTCATTTCCTGAGTGTCTCATTTCAGTGTAATTTCAAATATCGTAAAATCTCTAACTCACTGATGTTAAACGACATAAAATCGTAAAACGTCACAAAACACGAATTAAACATAAATAGTTTTTCTAGAGTTAATGAAAAATAAACTTTTCATATTCTTTGTTGTGAAAAATGCATTTGTGAATCTTTAAAGCGACGTAATAACAATTTATAGTGAAAGCTTAAGAACTGTTGCTTGAATTCTTAAATAGAAATTTGGTTTCACAAAAAAAGAAGACTTTTAATTTCAATAAGTGCATTTATATTTAATAGTCTTTTACTTAGTAAGGCGAATATCGGTAAATTGTCTCAAATAATTAGTAAATATGAAAGAATATAAACTGAAAACACTAATGTTTTTGTGGATTAGTGTTTTCAGTTTTTATTTCTTTAGATATTTATGTCCACAATTTCTGGCCTATATAGCTTGTATAGTAAATATGATTTTAAAAATATTAAATAATTAAGAGGAAAAGTCAAAGGTAGAATTCCTTAATGTTAATCATTCTTACGAATTCTGTAAACAAATACTCATATAAGCCGAAAACAAGCAAAAATGAGTATGTCACAGTGAGGTAAAAATTATTAGGCCATTAAAATAAAAAAATATAGGAGCAACAAATTTTGCAAGTCTTCAGCAACGTTTAAGTGTTTACAATCGGATGTTTTACGATGGTAATTGACGTCATATCCGTCATGGTTCGGGGGATCCTTGAAAAGAATACTTGTTTAAACAACGACCGTCTTTTTCCAAGTATTTCCAACTTGATGAGATCCACCAGTAATTGGAAGAGACGAGTTCCACATTTAGTATCCCCACCGATGTTCACTGCGCCTGCGCTGTATTCCTTTCGTTTCACTCCTTCCCTCCCCCTCTACACTCTTTTCTTTGCGAGGAAATAATGCCGGCTACCAATTAAGAGAGAGAGAGAGAGAGAGGGAGTATTGAACCCCCGTTGCAACGACGTCCCAATGTGACATGAAGAAGGGCGTATTGTTACAGAGGAGACCGTTAAACAAACTTTACGGAATTTGTTATCATTAAGGATAAAGACAGGAGAATAAAGCAGTGCGGCATAGATAGAGTTTAATAAGAAGGAGAATTCTATTTTTATCAAGCATGAAATGTTTAGCATCTCCTCTTCCTTTGTGACTTTCTTGTAGCGAATAATTCGGGGTAAGGAAAAGGAAGAAAAGAAAAAAAGTCCTCGCCACAACGCAGTCAATTAAACAGAAAAGATTAAGCCAATTAAACTTTGCATTTTCTTGTCTCTTGCAGATGTAGGAATGATTAGCGGTCAGGATCGTTCTCGTTCTTCCCTTTGAGGGATCTCCTTCCCCCGTTTATTCTCCTTCTACCTTCCCCTCCCTCCTTTCATAGCCGTGTACATCTAGTCGTCGGGTTCCTTTTTGGCAGCTCCCGGAAACTCCTTTCCTTTGAAAGTGGAACCCGCACGCCCCGACGATTGCCAAGAAGCCAAACGCTAGCCGCCTCTAAATTATACCTGATAAATTTGTTTCCAGTAATTTAAATTGTCTGGAACAAAAACAAATTACTCGTTTGTAAAAAGATGCGGAGAGATGATGGTGTTTTCTGAGGGTTCCTTTTTTATTTTTTTCTTCATAGTTGTATTTTGGTAACGGGGAGCCGTTGCCATAGCGACTGTTGCCTCCCTCCCTTCTGTAAAATCATCTCTACGCACGTTGTCGCGTTGTCATTTGCGTTTCGTTTTCTTTAAAGGAAGATAGATAGGTAGATGGAGGATGCCAAGGAGAACGGGAGAGGATTGGCCCGACGCTTTGCCGCTGTCGCATACATCATTTTCACAATGTTCAACGAAAATAACTTCCGCTCTCCACGACTAATGAACGAGACCGAAAATAAGTTTGAGCCTCTCGGCCGACAAACGAGAAGCTAGAGGCAACGAAATCTTGCTAACACCAAGTCTCAAATACACTTACACAGATACATTTATTTACTTAATTGATACAGTACATTGAAACGTAACTACATGGAAATAAGCATCTATCCTCTTTAAACAATTTATGCCGGTCTCTAATTATCCAATTTTTTTTACATCTTTCCACTGTAAGTTTGCCTTCTAAGTTATGCTGTATTCCAAAGTTACCTAAAATGTTCTTACTGAATAATTTATACGACAAATTTATGTAAAATATGCAAAATGAAATCTAACGAATTTGCATAGTGATGCCGCACAAGTGGAAGAGGTTTTTGTTTATTGAAATTGACGTCAAAAAAGCCGGTCGTAGCTTAATCTGAAGACGAATTTCACAGGCACTGAAGGGAATCTTGAAAATTTTTAATTAAAAATCTTTTTAAAGATAATCATTAAAAAGTCATAGGTTATTTTTAACTTTATGAATCTATGACAAAACAGAAAATTCAACTAAAAATAATCACAAAGAAAATAAAATGTTTAACAAAAAATCCCTTTAATAAATATATTTAACTTAATTCAAGAAAATATTAGAATAAAATTATCATTACATTTTAATAAATAGTAAATCATCCTTTGCTATTTAAAAATTCATTCCTTGATATGCGTTAAAGTTATATGTAATCATTAAAGAATAATGACTATCAGAAATGAACTCAATCATTAAAGTCTTTGGTTACATAAAAATTACTGTTTTTATAGGAAGCTTATGGAAAGTTTAACTACCTTAATGCTAAAATTATAAAACTTTATTTTAATCAGCTATTTGTAAAATTATCCACAAAATAAATAGTTTCTAGAAACATCAAAAACTCAATTTATTTTGTTAATGCATTGAATCCCTTTATGTTCACGCTGATTATCTCATAAGGAAGCGAAATATCTCTTGAAGTTTTCTAGACATGTTTGCCAATTTCATGGGCACAGATGACCTAGAATGTTGACGAGTCCTAAAAGCAACTAATCAACCAACTAAATTGCCAACTATTTTCAACCCATATATGCCGATGTCTTTCAGCGATTTTTACGACCGGTGTTTTCGTTTTTTATTCGCATCGTTTGTGAAGGGGAGGGTTTCTGTAATCACCGCAAAAATACTAGTCTTTGTCATTTCGACATTGGAGTTTAAAAATGGTTTTGAACGAGAGGTTTGGCAAAGAACAAACGCCTCATTGTTTCCCACAATTTGCATCTTCCCTGTCGATGTCACGTGGACAAAGCTTGATATCATCTGGTTGTTCCAAAAACAACCATATAAAGAAGACTAGATGATAGTCCGTTTCTAAGAAAATGCGCCGCACTCCTGATTTTTCGTGTTGCTCCGCTTTTTTATTTCCGAGCGCCTTACCTTTAGGTGGCGCAAACACTGTAATTTTATTGCACAAATTAGGGAAGATTCCGCTCTGCAATTGAAGGTAAAACTCGAGTTGATGACCTCGCATTTGTTAACCAACACTCAATTGGCATTGTGCACGCTTACTTTTTGGGACGATTCTGTTGAATTACAAAAGTAATTACGCTGTATTTTGCAACACAAATTGACAAAAATAAAAGATATCCAGAAAATCAAACAAAACACTCACTTCAAAATAAGCGTGAACGATTTCTTTAGTTTTAACTCCAGCAATAAAAGCTGTAATGATAACAAAAAAAGAAAAAAAAAGGACTACAAATCTACAAAATAAATCCTGAAACCGGTATTGCACAAGGTATCTTTGTGCAACTATAAATACGAGGTAGGAGTTTCAAGAGGGACAATTAGCATAGACCAAGGATGTTCAACCCATTGATTGCGTTCTCTTATTACTACAGATTTTAAAAGCGGTGATATTTTATTTATTTTATTGCATTTTTATATTATTGTTTAAGTTCAGTCATACTTAATAGCACATGACCTTAGGCTTATTGGGTTTTGGAAGTATGATTAAGTTTCACATTATCTAAATTGAACATTATAATGTCATAGGGCATCTAAAAGTTTTATTTTCAAAAGGAATTAAACTTAAGTAGAAAACATGACAACGTAGGTCATATTTTGCAATTGTTTTTTGTGTTTTCCAGAATGGTTTGCTATTATAATAAAATCTTTCTACATTTATGTAATCTCTGGAACATTTATGCACGTATTCAAGAAAGATGTTAAATTTTAATTTGCTATATTTTAATTGGAATATTAATAAACTTAGAACTTTCTCTGAAAAGAGAATAATTTCTCAGAATACTCCACAACATCGCATTTCCTAACATCATATTTCTCATCCCGATCTTAAGATGATACCTAAAAATGTCAAATGATGCTAAACACATCCGAGGAAATCAATTTTGAGAACAAGTTTCGGATTTCTTTCCACTTTCAGTATGTCTGCATGAAGAGAGGTACAAAGTCATTAGCCAGCATTCGATTTCTCATGAGGAATTCAGGCCTTCTTGCAAACCTCAAAAGCGGTCCAGTAGCATATTAATTTAAGAAATTCGTTCTTTCGTTCATTTTAATTTTTGTTTTAGTTTTCCCATTTCAAAATTCAAGAAGCACAATTTCTCCCGTTTTTCTTTGCCACAATTCTCCCTTCAAATTCCTGAGATCTTGAAACTACCTGGTAACTCCATCCGATTCTATCAAATTACTGCAGTCATTTGAAAACACCCTGTATTTTTCTATTTTTCTATTTTCTTATGATTTTCACTTATTACAGCCTCATAATGTCAAGACTAAAGAAATGAACATTATGCCCTATTGAATGAGAATACGAGGGTTGTTCCGAAAGTAAGTTTCGTCATTTTTTTCACACGGAAACTTTAATGCCAAAAAAAAATACAGCATGGCATCATGAACTATACACCGTGCACTATTTTTCGACACAGTCGCCACCGACATTGAGACATTTGTCGTAGCGTGCAATCAGTTTGACAGGCGTGCCCGAGGCTATTCGAGTACAAATCACGAAGGCAGACGACGTATACTAACAAAGTGGTCGCATCCCAGTTCCAGTGAAGAAAAGATTCAAAGTGTCACCCTCCGCAGGAAAGATTATGGCAGCAGTGTTCTGGGACGCGAAAGGTGTGATTATCATTGATTTCCTCCATCAATGCGGCACGCTACTGCGACACCCTTACTAAACTCAGGTCCGCGATTCGACGAAAGAGACCAGGGCTCTTGAGTGAAGGTGTTGAGCTCTTGGACGACAACGCAAAACCACACGCAGCAAGGCTTACACAAGATCAGATAGACTCGGGCACGCGGTATCTGGATGTTCTAGACAATTCCATGCTTCCTACGTTGCGGCAACAGTTCGGTGAAGGGCCATTTGTGTTCTAGCACGACAATGCGCCGTGCCATAAGGCCCGTATTGTCAGCGCCTGGTTTTCGGAGACTAATGTTCAGTAACTTCAGTGGCCCTTCCAGAGTCTACATGTCAACCCTATTGAACATCTTTGGGATGAATTGGAGCGTCGGATTCGTGCGCGTTCGATGGAATGGAAACGTGCATCCAACTTGCGCAGGCTTTGAAGTGGGCAAAATATCGGTTGCTTGTTATCAGAAACTGGTGGAGAGCATGCCACGACGTGTAGCACAGTATACATTATTGGACACGCTGTAAATAAAGCGTCTGTTCCATACCACAGGTGCCCAATGTAAAATTTGCGGTAAACCCTATTCTCAGTCACTGAAACTTAAAATTCACGAGATAAATTACGCTGGATAGATTACCTACCTGTATAAACATTGTATAAAACTATTCCCCCAGCTTCTTGTGTTAAAATGCATGAGAAATAAGTGATGGGGGGGGGGGGGCTTAATTTCAACTGAACAGTCAGTGTAGTTTTCTTACTTTATAATAACCTTTAATTATATACCAATTCCAATCTGGCCGGGTAAACTTGCTGTCATCGGTCACCAATTTATTAAATTATTGGACGATATGTTCTTTAAAAGAAATTTCAGTATCAAGAAAAATACTAACTATATTGGATCTGAATTTATTAAAAGTGGAGTTCCTCAAGGATTTCCTTTAGGTCCTTTGCTCTTTAGCATATTTTGTATAATCTTGAATCTTATTTTGACCTGGATTCAATAACTTTATTCGTGTACTCCGTACAAATAATAATTTGGAGGATTCACTTGAATTTCAAATAATTAATCTTAAATGTCAGGCAAAGGATAACGGCATTATTATAAGGGTCGTTCAAATGAAAACGAAAATTTGTGTGGAAAAAAAAAGACGACGTGTAGGATCGTAAGTTTTTTGTTTTCAACAATTGCGAAACTCCAAGTACAGATTGAACAATAGGTTGCAAGTGTTGCATCACGTGAGAAAGAATGATAGCTCGCGCTTCGTGGTCGCTTCGTCCAAACAACAAAATGTAGTCAACGAAACAGGAACAGAGAGCAGCAATTCGTTTTTGGACATGTGAAGGAGTTTCAGTTTCTGAAATTCATCGTCGTATGCAGAACATCTACGGAAATGACTGCCTAACCTTCACTCGTGTTTGGGCATGGAGCAAGAGGCTTCGGAGGGACGGTCATCAACGACCTGGACAAGCAAACCGCGCCATCACGGATGATTCCAAAGCCAAAATTGATGCTGTCTTAAAGGAAACAGAAGAGTGACAATCGATGTCGTAGTTGCTAAAACTGGCCTTAGTCACTCCATTATCAGGAACCATCTGTACTACAGAAAAATCTGTGAACAATGGGTCCCGCATCATTTGACATCAGAACAACTTGGAATTCGAATGGCCATGTCCCTGCAACTTTTGACTCGCTATGAACAGGAAGGAGAGAGATTTCTCGACAGAATCGTTACAGGGGATGAAACTTGGTGCTTTCATTTCTAGCCCGAAAGCAAACGCCAAAGTCGTCAATGGAAGCATTATGGGTCACCACCTCCGAAAAAATCAAAAGCAATCGTAAACAGCACGGGAAGGTGATGTTGACCGTGTTTTTTGATCGCAAAGGCCCGATTTTACTGGACTTTCTTGAAAAAGACACCACAATTAACGCAGCACGATATGGGGAAACATTGAAGACACTGCGTGCGGCCATCAAAAGCAAGCGTCCTGGACTTCTTACAGAAGGAGTGCTTCTTCTCCACGACAACGCGCGTCCTCACACCTCATCAAAAAGTTCAACTGGGAAGCAATGCAGCATCTACCTTACAGCCATGACTTATCCCTATGTGACTTTCATGTGTTTAGAGATCTCAAGGAACATCTGAAAGGAAGAGGTTTTGGAATGGTTTTACACGCAACCGAAAGATTTCTTCCATAAAGGAATTACACGCCTTGTTACACAATGGGATAAATGCCTTAACGGAGAGTATTTTTAAATTCCTTGTATACACTTTGGGTAAAATAAATAATTTTCGTTTCATTTGTACGATCCTTATATAAATATTAATGAAACGTGTCTCATGTCATGCAATAAAAAATACGATTTTATTATCAATTTAAAATTAATTTAAATGTTATTGATAAAATTAGAGACTTGGATTTAACCTATACATCCTAACTATTAAAAACTTACACCATCCAACAGGTAATAAACTTACACTTATGGATATCCCTTATACAAAATTATTTGAAGATCTTTGATTTTAGACGTTTTGTCGAATATCTAGAAAAATACTTCACAAAGGCAAATAGGAAATCCGAAGCAAATTGAACAAAAAAAAAAATAATGCTTGAGATCAGCCTTTAAAAAATAATTCTTGAAATGGTTTGTAGCTGTAGCATATGATTATGAGGCTTCTTTTATTTATCTGTGTTCATTTCTATGAGAATAGCAGTATATTCATGGAAATATAAACTTTAAAAATATCGAAATTATTTTGTTTATAACATGCAGGGTTTTCAACCTAATACAATGCCATTTTCAAGAAATTTGACAAACTACAGTAGAGACTAAACCTTACAATCAGAATATAAAAAAGATTAAATAGTTGAAGAAATATGAGCATTTTTACTAAATAATATTTAAGTGCCCTGCGCAAGCGTTACCAAAATGTCTTTTGCATAATTTATTAGCCATGCTCTTTAATTCCCTGAAGTTTCAGGATAATTCGTCAAGTATTTTTCTAGACATTCGACAAAACGTGTAAAATCAAAGGTGTGCATACTATTTTGTCCGACCCCTGTATATATTGTATCTTTAGAAGGTTGAAAGTTTTCATATCGTCGTTGTCAAACCAATATCTGCTATGTGCCAAAAGTAAACTTTTGATATATTGAAAAAAAAGTTGTTCTGTAAAATTTTGTATGAAGATGAATTTTAAAAATTATTTCAAATTCAAATTATTAATGTTAAACGTAATATTATTTGCTAAACTAAATAGAATTTCTCAGTCTATTGAGCTCAGCTAAAGAGAATTATTCTAGCCATTTATCCCGATCCTCACTTTTAGTCCCCTTATTTATATTAAAGATTAATTTTATGGTTAATTAAGAATAAAGGCATAGCCTTCGAAATACGCATCCGGCGTTTCATATCTCGGCTGTTTTCTTGTCCGCTACCTGTACTGCCGGTTTTCGAACAAAAAATGCATTTTGGTAATACCTGTAATAAAAATTCATTAAAAGACACTTATAAATACTTTTTATCCCATTTATTTGTTGTAACTGTTATAAGTAAATTTACTGAACTGAAAATTTTAAATCTAGAGTAGTAGTGTTTTCAGAATCACATGTGGTTTGAAGTGATTCCTTGTAAGCCTTGTAAATTCCTTTTTATAGGCATAAGGATAGTGCGCTGATATGCGTTTCTGTATTTTTTAAAATAATAGAATGCTTCTTGAACTCTTTCCCCTTTTTTCTGCTTAATTTTTTCGCCACTATTAAGAGCTTATATTTTTTAGAGTTTATTTAAATTGTGTTAATAAAATAAAATTATAAAAATTGAAGAAAAGATTTTATTTTATTCTCACTAGTAATTGTAATAAATTTAAATAAGTATTCTTTGAAATTTGATATTCAATTCATTGTCTCAATTCATTGATACTTGTCGACATTGGAGCAGCCATCTTTGCACTTTTCCTGCTTCCTTTTCATTGGTCATTCTAACACCTGCCAACTACCAAATCAATCGGACAGCTTTTAAGATTTTGATCTGAATAACGCTCGTAGATATTTTATTGCTTTTTAAATAAAAAATACTGGCCACTGAATTAGAAATATTTGGGAGATATTTGTTTTAATCCATTTTTATGAAACACTGGGCAAAAGCCAAAAACTGTGGACAAAGGTTAACTTAAATAAATACTGACAGGAAAACATAAATTAACATAAATTATTATGTGGAATTCTGTTTTCCTGTTAGTATTTATTATAGTTATCCATAATTTTTTATGATTGTGATTGAGCAGTGCACGGGGGAAAGTTATAGTTTAATTACTCATAGAAGTTGATCAGCACGGGGGAAAACATGGACCTCATTGACTTTGAAATGGTCTAGCTGGAGCCATGAGTTAAACCGCTATCGTCTAAAACGATTTGTGCGGAGAAACAAAATATCAAATCTGCAACATTTGATTAACGATTTTAACCAAGGCTTTTCCAAACACATAACGACAGAACCATGCGCCATAAATTAAACCGGACGCAAATGGCCAGTCGCTTGCCTTATCAAGACAACTCAAAGTTTTGATGATGCTTACATTGGACGGAGCTTCTTCTTCTGGTATAGAACAAGTCCTCTTATATTCATGGAAAGTCGGGTGCGTTTCACGAACGACTTAACAATGCTGTCGACCAATCCATCCTACAGTGCTGCATTTTAAACTTTTAAACACAGAAATGTTTGGGACATGTTAGAAAGAAAGTCCTCTTCAAACAAATCTGCGAGAGCTAAGGGGATGTCTGATTAACGATTGATCTTACATAAACTTACAAGTGCTTCATCACTTATTGATTCAGTGCCATACATGTTGTAATTCAAGCCAAAGAGGGTCCAATAAAGTATTTGACAGATGTTTCTTATTCATTGATCAGTATGCGTAGTAACTCGTTGGACATATCGTGTGTTCGATAAGTTGTAAAGTTTATAAACACAGTTGCCAATGAAACGATTTCCTTTTTTCTGCGGCTTTTGTGTAAAGCAGTTATTTTATTGGTTAGTAACTTATTCAAGGTTATGAAGTCGTAAAGAATGTTGCAAGAAAATTCAAGCTTGTGGATCCACGTGCATGAATGCTTTGGTGGTGTGGTGGTTCTGTTTCGTTCTATCATGAGAACTCACGTTGCACGGTTATAATAGTAATTATACCACAGGCAAACAAAAAATAACCTTTTAAAAACCTGTTATCGTTAAGTGTTAATTCTTATGCTTTTTGTTTTTGCTGAATCGTTTCTGACCTCAATTTTTTCCTGTCATCCACAGATGTCTCGTTTTTAAATGAAATATTTAAACTTATTCAGAGTTTAAGGCCTGATAAATTTCCTTGTGACGCAAAAATACAGATACTTTGACACTACAGTCACTTCTGTTCACAGCCATTACCTTTAACATTGCAGCCTTGGAAACGTGACGTGATAGAAAAAAAATCTAAAACCAGATTCGGATTAAGCACACTAAAAACCAAAAGAAGAAGGCAATTTCATTCAAAAAGTTTTTTCATCGTTGGCTTGTGTAATTTGCACCATTCCGATGCAGAGAATTACTATCTAGTTCTTTCATCTATTTACTTATTTTTCTAATTTAAAAGCAATAGTTAAAAATCTGATGGCTTTTATTTTCATTTTTGTAAAATAAAAAAAAATTTAAATTACTAACACGTTGCACTTCCGACTCAATTTAAATTACTAAAATTTATTTCGACTCCAACTCATTGTCAGCTTTGCACTTCGACAACACGTTGCAATTTCGTCCTCCACTCTACAGCCCTGATTAACATTATGTATAAGTTTTTAAAAGATAATAGGGAAAGAATGGCGCTACTTATTTGTTTTAAGAATGGCGCAACATGTCCATCTGCCCCTTTCATATTTTCTACATTTTTTGACGTAGAAGGTTGGAATTCGGAACATAGCTTACTAAGGGCATATGTTACTTCCCTGTTTAATTTGGATATAAGGTAAAATTAATGATAATCCAAATTGGTTCAAAGGTACGTGGTTTAATGGATCATTATGGTCCATTAGAAAATTACAATATTAACATAGGGTGGTTTAAAATATGGTTCCGCGAATGGTTTAGTTTAGTTTACAATGCAATCAAATGCAATAATTCGATTGGCCAACATAAAAATAGAATAATTTTTCCATTGAAAGTATCTGTCAGATTTGTATTTCAGAAGTTGGCTATTGGTTCACTTTAGGTGAGACATCCTGTATTACATGTAGGCTATCATTAAGAGGAATCAAAAAATAAGATCATTGCTTCGTTTGTGTCTGTCTGTTCGATAGACACTTCCCTATCCTTATCGTCTGCTACACTCATTTTATGTTCAATAGCATAAAACGAATGATCTGTCATTGCTCATCCTATCTTATTGTATGCTCGAGTTTCGGAAGTTGCTCTGCTCACGAAAGGTCAAATATATGGCGAGACTTAGTGCTTCATGTACTATCCGCACGCCACGAGAAGACCGCTGAGTTGCTTAATGTGTTCGTAGTGTGTCGCAGTAGTTGAAGATCAGTCTTTAGTTTTGAAGGGAGGAACAGCGCTAAAATCAAATATTGCAAAAATGAGTTCTGGTCGTATTTCCAAACAAATGAAAACGTTTGCATGGAAGGGTAGAAGAAAAAAAAAAACAAGCGAAGAAAATCGTCCTATTGTTTACATCGATGAAACATCGACAAAATTTGGCTATTTGTCCCCCAACACTGAATAGATTCATCTGCAACTGCAGCGACTCTAAACGAGCACATTAAGCAACTCAATGGTCTTCTCGTGGCGTGCCGACAGTACTCCATAGCGGCAAAAGCGCGGTTTGACCCACTTTCGTCTTTTACTGTGGCTAAAAGAAAAATTGCGTCCCAACCAAATTGACGATATTATTACTGCAGAAATTCCTGATACCAACACTGACAAAAAGCTACACGACACAGTTGTCAAAAGCATGATCCACGGACCGTTCGAGCACGCAACAAACACAATCATCCCCGGCATGAAGGACGGGAAGTATACAAGGAAGTACCCCTGAGCGCTACCATAGCCTAATGATGAGAAGTCTGTTCACTCCGGGTCGGTTTCATTGTTGCAGCTGTTGCCAGATCGACGTCCTACAACAATAATAATGACAGCAGCGCGCCAAGCGTTCAGCTATCTCCTTCTCTTTTCTGGATCTATTCAGGTAATGTTTTGCTATTGAGCTTTGTTAATGACAGGTCGTTATCATAAGCTTTTTACGATTCATAACTTAATTCATATAGCTCACGGTTGTTTTATTTTCTTGGGGTTTTTTTTGTTTTTTTTTTCTTTCCGAAAAGAAAAAAATAGAAAAACGTTTAGTGTAAAGGACTTGGAAATTAAAATTTTCTTCATAAAGATTTCTGCAATTTAATAAACGACATTTTGTCTCCGTTATGATTGCAGTAGTAAACAATGGATTTGGCAGTCGAGTTTATCTGCCGCTAGGGAACTTAGACAACGTTTGAAAACGAGAGTGGACAGACTTCTCATTATTAGGCTATGGCGCTACTGATGCTATTTATCTCTAATCTTACTATATTTGAATGAAACCAAACGACAATTTCTATTCACAAAGCAAAAAATAAAATCCGAAATGCAAAGCAAATCGAAGTCCGTGAGAATAGCCAAACGTATTAATATCAATACGAAACCAAACAACAATAGGAAATCGCAAAGCAAACTAAACTAAACCAGTAAAACACAGAAGATAAACATCAATAATTAAACGACAGGTAACCCCTTAGGGCCTATATCAGATGTGTCCGGCGCGTCAAACAATAGCGCAAAAGGTGAAGTTCGGCAGGCACGACCTCAAGAACGTTTTAAAGTTAAGGCAGTGCTATCTATTGACAAAGTCCAGAACTAAAGGCTTCTTATTATGGTAACATTAAAGTTGAACGTCAAGTTATTAAAGAAACGATAACAGTTATGTGGATAATAGATATGTAATCCTTAAGACTAAACAACAAACAACAAATTGAAATAATACAACCTGATAATCCTGTAAACGCTTTTCGAATGCCTTGCATTCATCATTCAGCAGTTTAAGTCGGAGCTCGAGTAAGCCTAGAGCGAACTCGAAGGTATGAAGAGAACTGACTTAGAAAGATCGAAACCGGGTATATATAACAGGGGAAAGCCGGGTATATATAATAGTCAAGTTATTAGGTTTGGTCACTTCTCAAAATAGTGAGCAAACCTATCCAAAAAGGGATAAACAGTATACTATTTATCTCTAATTTATCTAATGGCTATTTGCCTTTATACTATAAGCCGGTGTTGAAAAATATGTAGAATAATAAAAACTCTAAGTAATGGTTAAAGATAATTAACTTAGGTTGCAATAACTGAATGAAAATATTTTTTAAAATTTGAAAATTGACATTTCAGAAATCAGATAAGTCATCATATAATTTTATGTTCCGGTACATGATTTTACTTTTCAAATGTAAAAAGCATGTTATCAATGAATGGATATTACATTTTAATGAATAAAAAAAAATGTTTTTTCTGTCCACAGATTATTCTACTTTATTATATTTTTATTTAATATTGCAACAATTAAAATTCTTCTGCCCACTTTGAGTTTAACAGTACTCTCGCAACAATCGCAACAATCCTTTTTGATTAGCCTTGGACCTCGTGACATTGATTAACCAATAGGATCGCTTGGAGCTACACAGACACAATCGAACAGACTTTTGGTTTTATATACAGGGTGTATCTGAACAGTGTGTACAATCTTACAGCATGAGTTCCTAGTAGCCAGAGAAGCAATATACAGGGTCGGGACCAATTAATATGACCACCTCTCCTCGAACATGTTGGAACGTCCCATGGTATGCAGATGAAATATCATTGCATATCATTAAAAGCTGACAACAGCAGACGTGTAGTAGCATCCGTTAACACAGCAATTGTCGCCGTCATGGCAGAGCAAATGACCTGTCGGACCTCAAAAAGGGGATGATCATTGACTATCGGACCAAGGGGGAGGGGGGCAGCATTTCAGAAACGGCCACCTTTTTGAACTGCTCTAGGGCTGCCGTTGTGAAGGTGTATCGCGACTGGACGAACCAGACAGTTTCGAGCAACCGAAGAGGTAACTCTGAGGCCCCACGGGCCATCGATCCTAGAGGCGAGCGTCGGTTACGACGCCTGGCCAAGACTAATCGGCGTCACTGTTGAGCAACTGACACAGCAAATGAACAGTGGGGCCACTAGGCGTGTTAGCAGCAAGACAGTGCAACGATCCCTCTTTAGGTTGGGACTCCGGAGCAGGCGTATGGTAACAGCACCCATGTTGACGCCTGTGCATCGCCGTAAACGCCTCCAATTCGCAATGGGCTATCGCTATTGGACCTCGGCCGAGTGGCAAAGGGTTGCTTTCTCTGATGAGTCGCGGTTTCTGGTGAACAGAGTGGACGGACGATGGAGAATTCGCCGGGAAGCATCTGAGAACAGGCATCCTGACACCATCGTTGGCAGACTGGTGGGGGAGGTGTAACTGTTTGGGGATGTTTTCATGGTATGGTCTGAGTCCGCTGATACCGCTGGAGGATACAACCGTGCGACGTTGTCCTACAATAGCTGGCGCAATTGTCACATCAATTCCGTTCAGCATTACAAACTAGGTTTATTTTCGGCTTGTACAGTAACAGAACATTCCAGACGTGATGAAGTACAAGCTCGAAATGACCTCCGTTAGATTCCACGCAGGCCTGCACACATCGTTGCATTGACTGGCGAACCCTTTGGAAAATACCGGGTGTATTACGGATGACATCGCAATTGTCCACGCTCCGCTGACGAAGAGTATCAACATCTGGTACGGGGGTGGAATGAACAAGGGTTTTCAAGTGGCTCCACAAAAAAAAAGTCTAAGGGATTCCTATCCGGCGAACATGCTGACCGCGGTATTGGTCCTCCACGGCCTATACATCGACGGTTGTATCTCCAGAAGGAAGCGTTTGTGACCCTATGTTCATGGGACATACATTGTTTCTCTGGCTACAAGGAACTCATGCTGTAAGTTTGTACAGACCATTCAGATACATCCTGTATATAGATGCTGTGGAGTTGGAGTCGGGAAATGAAAACATATAAAAATTTGATCTTCTTTCATTTTTAAAAACACAAAGAGAAAAAGCGGCAAAGCATATTTACAACCATTTGTTTTGTCCATAAAATAATATAAAGTCATCATATGAAATAGTATATTTCAAAGTTTAAAAATATGTTTTCAGAAAGCGTCGGCATCGTATTAATAAAAATTGGTATGTGGAATTGAATTTAGAATTGCTGATTTGGAAGTTTTCCCCCGATTGCCATTATGGAGTTATGAATTTAATCACATTTCATATACTGAAATTTTTGTGATATTTGCGACTTCAAATCCTTACAACATGGCGGATAAAATGCGGAACATCATTGTTGAGATCTAATACTAACAATGATTAATGCTATCGTTAACAATGATGAACACATGCCGTTCCCCCTTTCATCAGCCATTTTGTAAGGATTTGAAGTCGTGAATATCATTTATATAAAATCAGCGACGGTGGACGTTGTCACAACAAAGAAAAAATCCAACAACAGGTTATCTTACAATGGGTTATTTCCCGATTATACAATCGGGTGGGTTTGCTTCTATACTCTGTTCAGCGAAAGAAAAACTGGGCGTGCCCAGTTAAATTTCCAATTTCAGTTGTTAAACATTGTTAATTTTACTTAGCAACAATGTCTAACAATAGAAATTGGAAATTTAATTAGACACGCCCAGTTTTTCTTTCGTTGGACAGAGTATAGTCTATATTATAATCGGCTAAGTGTCATCGCTATGTTGCCAAGGTTACGTAAACATTGTTTGTATCACCATTGTTTGTTGGCATTTTATTTATCTACTAGAAGAGTTACCCGGCGTTGCCCGGGATAATTACACTTGCACAAAATTTTCCTTTCTTTGTTGGTCATGAGATATATATTGTTGATCCCTGCCTTGTGTTGGTGCATTGCGTGTTGATACCATTGTTGATACCTATTGTTGCACAAACATTTCCTTGTATTGTTGGTCATGAGATATATATTGTTTGTCTGTGCAGATTGTTTGTGAATTGCGGGTTGATACCATTGTTGATACCTATTGTTGCTCAAACTTTGCTTTGCATTGTTGGTCATGAGATATTTCTCATTAATATGCCCTGCCATAACCATGAATATCGATTTTTTATCGATATTTATTATTTTTCTGAAATCTGAGGTAGACAGTGACCTTCCTCATGCTTTGAAGGTCATGTATGCGAAATTTCATCAAGATCGGAATAAAACTGTAGATTTGTATAAAAAACGTACAGACAAACATCCTTCTTTATATATATACAACGTGTCCCAAAACTCAACGATAAGCTTGTACCTACGAATCAACCTCGTCATGATCATTCGGGAAAAAATAAGAAAAAATTTTTTTTTATTTTATTTTAAATAATTATTGACTTTTTATGAAAACAATAATATCTATAATTTTGTGGAATATCTATAATTTTGTGGTCACAGTAGAATAAATAAGGTACAAGGGGGGTCAAATTTCAAAGTTTTCATAAAAAGTCAATTAATATTTAAAATAAAATAAAAAAATTTTTTTTCTTATTTTTTCCCGAATGATCATGACGAGGTTGATTCGTAGGTACAAGCTTATCGTTGAGTTTTGGGACACGTTGTATATATAGAAGACTAGCAAAGGTACCCGGCGTTGCCCGGGATAATTCCACTTGGATGTAAACAGAACAATCTCCAAAAATTAAATTAAATTTTGCAATATCTTAAAAATAAACCCATGAAAATGCTTAGAATTAATACAGTAAAAATTCTTAATGAAAATTCGAAAAAAAGGCTCACAATGGCTGGACCTCTCCAATAATTTCTTACTCACGTAATCTTACCTCAGATGTATACTTAGTGTTGTTGCAATTTCCACTCTTCTCTCGATGTGTTGAAGCAAAACTTGGCCATTCATCACTTTGTGCAGTCTAGCGCTCGCCGATTCTTCTATTTACTTGCTTCCCATTTGCTCAATACATCACGGAGCTAACTGTCGTCTTTCCACTCTTTCTCAATAATCTGCTAACTCTCCATTATCTCCAGTTACTCATCATTTTTAAAGATTTTCAAGAAATTGTTAAGTACTAAGAACTCTCTTTTCTAAGAAAAGCCTGAATAACAGGAATTCTATGCATTGTTACAAATTGAAACTTACCCATATTACATCATCATTTTATGTTCATTGTTATAATTCTTGGAAAGATTGCTTTAACATTACATCATCATTCTGTGCTCATTGTTATTGGTGAGTTGCGCGTTGATACCATTGTTGATGCGAACACAATGGGCCTATTGTTGCACAAACTTTGCCTTGCATTGTTGGTCATGAGATATATATTGTTGGTTCATGCAGTGTGTTTGTGAATTGCGTGCTGATACCATTGTTGATACCTATTGTTGTACAAACTTTGCCTTGCATTGTTGGTCATGAGATATTTCTCATTAAAATGCCTTGCCATAACCATGAATATCGATTTTTTATCGATATTTATTATTTTTCCGAAATCTGAGGTAGACAGTGACCTTCCTCATGCTTCGAAGGTCAAGTATGCGAAATTTCATCAAGATCGGAATAAAACTGTAGATTTGTATAAAAAACATACAAACAGACCCACCCACCCACACACAAACATCCTTCTTTATATATATAGATAAAGATATTATAATCGGCTAATGTCAACACCTCCTAGAAAGAAAGCCTCCCAACTGAAACGTCATATATTGTTACATCATCATAATTCGACCATTGTTGATCGTATTTCTACCAATAGTAAGCTCTAAATTTGGTCGACTTCAAAGCCAACTAGAAAGACAGGCCGGGGCACTTAAAAGTCACATGACCAAAGTAGATCGAGCTACAATCCAATCTTCATTGTTTCCAACAAACGGAAAAAACACTAATTGTTGAAATCCAAGATGCAAACAATGAAGTTGGATTGTTGCTCGATCTACTTTGGTCCTGTGACTTTATAGTGTCCCGGCCTGTCTTTTTCGTAGGTTACTAGTTGTTACCCGCAGCTTCGCCCGCCCGCGCCATCTGTTGAGGGGAATTACAAAGCAAATGAAAACCCCAGAAAGTGGGGAAGGGGGGGGGGGTCGTAGGGGGCTGATTTTTGGCGATAGAGCAGGTCCTTTATTGATAAGCCTGCCCTGAAAATTTCAAGTCGCTAGCTCAAACCGTCTAGGAGGAGATAGAATTATAGATAAATAAATAAATACACGCAAGAGTTTTAGTATATAGACTTCGAGGCCAACGAGAGACAGGCCAGGGCACTCAAAAGTCATATAATCATCGGGGTCCGGGCAACAATCTATCCTTCATTATTTCCAACAAACGAAAAGATACTGATTGTTAAAATTCAAGATGGAGACAATGAAGGCCGGGTACCTCTTCTAGTCCTTAATAAAGTATATATTCACTTTGGAAAAACCAAAAGAATTCTTTAAAATTCTCGCAATGGAATTTTGTGTCCAGTTGAGTTTGACCAGGAAAATTCGATATTCCATCCTTAACATTTTAGAATATCAAAGAAAGGCTATGAGTACCGAATTAGTTCTGTCTTTATTACAAAATACTTTAGAGATGGATTGAGAGAGTTGTGGAACTCATCAACACGAAACCGTTTCAATAGAGTTGTATTCAGTTACAGACTGTGGAATCATGTCCTAAATGTGGTTGTTTATATGGACAGTATCAGTTTTAGCAGCAAGGACTGCCCTCTCACACAATCAGTTGAGATCGTTATAATTCCCCGATTTGTTTAGAGAAACATTATCTATACTTTCTCTAAAAGTACTTACTACATTACTAAAACCATATTAAAAATAAATTTTCTCCAGTTATTACCTCATTAGGGAAAGCATCTTCATCTTTTCAGCAAAAGCTTAAGCAGCTGCACGCCCTAGAAGTTGTATTCTCTTATTTGTTTTAGCATAATTTCTTACATCTCCGCAAAGATTTTAATAAAAAAAGAAATAATACTGATGTTTATTTATGTATTTATTTATTTATTTATCACTTTTTATAACTATTCTCCTTAAAACGTGATTCATTAAGGCAAGCATCGTAGCCCTGGCTCTGAAAAGTCACCTGATCTTCTTAGTCGAAGCAACAATGTAACCTTCATTATTTCCATCTTAGATTTTAGCAATCAGATTTTTTTGTTTGTTGGAAACAATGAAGGTTACATTGTTGCTTGGACTATGATGGCCAGGTGACTTTTCAGTGCCGGAGACTATTTTCGTCATCAACCATTGTCGACGCAACATGCAAACACGACAAGCCGATTATTGAAACAAACACATGCATGCAAACAAACATAAATCAAGTCTATCCCATGTATATAGATTATTAATTTCTTTCTTTTTTGAGAGACTTAGCTCCATTATCTTGGGTTTTTCCATTATCTGTGTATTAAATTTGAACTTTATAACTTACTTCCAAGTTTCCTTTTAAAACCGGACAAATATACATACATATTTACATTACGCTTTATATGTATAGAGAAGAGAAGATAGAGAAGAATATTAAGAGTATTGTTCAGAGGAACTCTGCAGCTAAAACACAAGAAGCTATTCGGGCGTCAGCAATATCTGAACAACGGGAGCTTCGTCTAGAGCAGGAGGGTATTAGAGCTTCTACGTCAAGGGCAAAGGAAATTCCAAGGAAAGATGGATTATCCAACAAGAGGATAAATAAAATCTTGTAAACACTCCAAGGAGGAGCTTTAGCAGCGAAGAGCAGAAATACATTTATTAACAAGAAATTACCCCCCCCCCCGAGTAGGGTAAGGCAAATAGCAGACCCTGCATTCACCTATTCTTACCCCTTTATCTGCACTTTTTACCTCTCCCCAAGTGTTTTTAATCAAAAAATTAATTTTCTCGAACGTAATATGTAGAAAATGTAAAAAGGTTCGTATTTTCTTTCCTTTCTCATCATTTCCGAACATATGATATATCACATGCCATATGTTGCCATAGTTCTAACGACCAAGTGACTGCCACCCCCGCAATTCCTACCCCACTGGAACAATTGGGTCTAAAGTTCATAGTAATGTAGAGCTTGCATAGAGGAATCTGTACACTGTATTTCAATCCTTTACGTACCTAAATAGCACATATATATTTTGTCCTCTCTGAATGCCACCCCCGTAATTCCGACCCCAGCCAACACCTCCTAGAGAGAAGGCCTGCGGACAAAAGGTGTATACATTGTTACATCATCAGCAAGACTTCCAAGATTTGTTTACATAGTTAGTTACAAGTGAAGCTAATAAAAGCGTATTAAAAACAGTATCCATGCTAACGGTAAAATAATATGACGGAAAAACTATTGTTAGTGTTAATATTGATTTTATACGAGAAGAAACTGTTGAATCTATAGTAAATATTTTTCCCAACTGATAAAAGCTGCTTCGTAACAAACTATATGAAAGAAAATGAAAACTGAAAACAAAATAAACTATAGAAGGGCGGCACCGACGTCATCAAGTGACGTCACGGTGGTGTCACGTGCCCCAGCGATGGCAAAACAAGCTCGATTACGTATGCGATACATGTGGATTTGGTGTAGTCAAGGGCTTGTTTACGCTTTAAAACAGTTTGAATTATCGTGAATGATTATTACGAGGCTTTAAATGAGAATTTAAAGCATAACAATCAGCTAAAGTTAGAAAATAACGGAATCTCGGATCCTGTTTGAGGAGGATTCAATATTTGTTCGGCTACCGCCCTTTTAACTCGAGAGCTCTGATCATTTTTCCCTTCGTTTTTCGTCTTTGCTTGGAAACGAATAAAACTACACCCCTGAACCCTTCCCGTGCCACGCAGATTTTACCTATTTATTAATTTGAATGAAATAGATGTAGTTTTAAACAATACGTAAATTTATTGACTTTTAGCTTAAGCGTTTCAAAGCTTTCGCGTGTTCCGAACGGCATTTCATCGTAATAAATATCAGTCGGTCACACATTTTTTGAACATCATGGCATGTTAAATTTTTCTAACCTTGTTAGATATTAAAGATTGCGTGAGATAGTTATTATTTTGCGATTTACAAATCACCCATAAAATTATATTTTACAATATTTTCAAACGGGTTCAAATTGTAACGTGCCTACAAGAAATCGATTTATATTTCATAACTAGCAGAGATACCCGGCGTTGCCCGGGATAATTACACATGTAGGGAAACAGAACAATCTCAAAAAAATTAAATTATTATTCCCAATTGGTTAAATAATAACTCAATCAATACAACATCCAGACTATCCATTCTACGAAAAATACGAAAAACAGGAATTCTCGGTGATATGCCGGGACTTTATCTAAACTCTTCTTGACTTGCCTCACCACTTCGGAGCATCACCAGATAGTTTAGACTCAAGTTATTCTTGCCCTTGACGTAGAAGCTCTTATGCCCTCTTGCTCTATTCAAAACTGCCGTTGTTCAGATGTTTCAAATGCCCGTATAGCTTTTTGTGTTTTAGTTTCAGAGTTTCTCTGACCAATACTCGTTCTTTCTCTTTCCTTTCCAGACACAAATTTTTGCCAGTCGTCTGGATGTTTGATAGGGAGCTCAAGGGAGAGACGCATGACTCCTTTGCCTCATCAATAGCTGCTGCCTTATTAATTTTCTGTCACTGCATCATCATTTTATGCTCATTATTAATAATTCTTGGAAACGAACGTTCAATCATATCAGCATCTCGGTTTCCAAAATATACACATTCTCACAGTATATAGTCCAAATGTATTTTTATGAAATGTTTGGATCTGATGTGCTACCAAACAAGAAATTAAGCCTCCCGAGGAAGGTATAGGAAAGTAGCAGAAGCTCTGAGTTCATCTGCTTTTTTATTCCTTCATCTGCACTTTCTAACACCCCATTTTTTTAATCAAAAATTGATTTTCTCGCACCTGGTATTAGAAAATATAAAAGAACCCTATCTTCTTTCCTTTCTTATCATTTTTGATCGAATGATATATGACACACCATATGTTGCCATATTTCTAAAGACCAAGTGATTGCCACCCCTATAACTCCGACCCTATTGGGACAATTTGCCCCAAACTTTACAGTAATGTTGATCTTGCTTAGAGGAACCTGCATACCGAATTTCACACTTTTATATGCATAAATACGCGTAGACCTTTTGCTCCCCTGTAATTTCCGCCCCGGAAACTCCGACCCCAGTGGGTCAATCAAAACCAAACTGCCCATAGTAAGCTACATTCCGAATTTCAACCGTCTACCTCCATTCTTCCGCTACTTAATAAGCTGGATGATAACCCCGGCTGGCTCGGACTTTTTTTTTTTGAATTAAATTTTGCAATGTCTTAACAATAAACACATGAAAACGCTTAGAATTAATATAGTAAAAATTCTTAATGAAAATTCGAAAAAATTTTTTTAAAGGGTCACAATGGATGGACCTCTCCAAGGATGCCACTGCTACTCTAAATAATTTCTTACTCACGTAATCTTACTTTAGATGTACACTTGATGTTGATGCAATTCCCGCTCTTCTCTCGATGTCTTGAAACAAAACTTGGCCATTCATCACTTTGTGTAGTCTAGCGGTCGCCGATTCTTCTATTTATATGCGTACCATTTGCTAAATACAGCACGGAGCTAAAGGAATGCTTCCTCTGTCGTCTTTCCACTCTTTCTCAATAGTCTGCTAACTCTCCATTATCTTCAATTACTGATCATTTTTAAAGATTTTCAAGAAATTGTCAAGTACTAAGAACTCTCTTTTCTAAGAAAAGCCTGAATAAAAGAATTCTATGCATTGTTACAAATTGAAACTTATCCATATTGCATCATTATTTTATGTTCATTGTTATAATTCTTGGAAAGGATTGATTTATCATTGCATCATCATTTTGTGCTCATTGTTATTGGTGAATTGTGCGTTGATACCATTGTTGATGCGAACACAACGGGCCTATTGTTGCATATACTTTGCCTTGCATTGTTGATCATGAGATATCTGTTGCTGGTCCGAGCGTTGTGTGAATTGCGTGCTGATACCATTGTTGATACCTATTGTTGTACAAACTTTGCCTTGCATTGTTGGTCATGAGATATTTCTCATTAATATGCCTTGCCATAACCATGAACATCGATTTTTTATCGATATTTATTATTTTTCCGAAATCTGAGGTAGACAGTGACCTTCCTCATGCTTTGAAGGTCAAGTATGCAAAATTTCATCAAGATCGGAATAAAATTGCAGATTAGTATAAAAAACAAACCCGCAAACAAACAAACAAACCCACAAACATCCTTCTTCTTCTATATATATAAAGAAGGCTGTTTGTTTGTGGGTTTGTGGGTTTGTTTGTGGGTTTGTTTGTTTGCTTTTTATACAAATCTACAGTTTTATTCCGATCTTGATAAAATTTCGCATACATGGCCTTGAAAGCATGCGGAAGGTCATTTTATCTACCTCAGATTTCGAAAAAAATAATAATTATTGATAAAAAATGGATATTCATGGTTATGGCAGGGCATATTAATAAGAAATATCTCATGATCAACAATGCAAGACAAAGTTTTTGCAACAATAAGTTTCAACAATGGTATCAACACGCAATTCACAAACACTCTGCACGGACCAACAGTATATATCTCATGACCAACAATGCAAGGCAAAGTTTGTGCAATATAGAATTCAATGCATAGAATTCCTGTTATTCAGGCTTTTCTTAGAAAAGAGTATTCTTAGTACTTAACAATTTCTTGAAAATCTTTAAAAATGATCAGTAATTGGAGATAATGAGTTAGCAGACTACTGAGAAAGAGTGAAAGACTATGCAGGAAGCACTCCTTTAGCTCCGTGCTGTATTGAGCAGTTAAATAGAGGAATCGGCGACTGCTGGACTACACAAAGTGATGAATGGCCAATTTTTGCTTCAAGACATCGAAAGAAGAAAAGAAATTGCAACAATATCAAATGTACATCTAAAGTAAGATTACGTGAGTAAAAATTTATTTAGACTAGAAGGCATCCTTGGAGAGGTCCATCCATTGTGAGCCTTAAAAAATTTTTTTTTTCGGTAAATCAAGTCCCGGTATGTCACCTAGAATGGATTTTTTCAGTGAAGAGGTAAATTTCTGTCTTTCGGATTATTCTTAGAATGGATAGTTCCTTCGCTGTATATTATAGCGATTGAGTTATTATTTAACCAATTTGGAGGTTTAATTTAGCTTTTTGAGGTTGTTCTGTTTACCTACAAGCGTAATTATCCCGCGCAACGCCGGGTCCTCTGCTAGTTATATATATAGACCTAGAAGAGGTACCCGGCGTTGCCCGGGATAATAACACTTGTAGGTAAACAGAACAATTCCAAAAAATTAAATTATATCTCCCAATTTGTTAAATAATAACTCAATCAATACAGCAAAGGGACTATCCATTCTACGACCCCGGCGTGACCCTTGTTTTTTTTTATTAAATTTTGAAATATCTTTAAAAAAAAAAGATGAAAACGCTTAGAATTTTGCAGTAAAAATTAATGGATAGACCTCTCCAATAAATTCTTACTCACGTAATCTTACTTTAGATGTACACTTGATGTTGCTGCAATTCCCTTTCTTCTCTCGATGTCTTGAAGCCAAACTTGGCCATTCATCGCTTTGTGTAGTCTAGCAGTCACCGATTCTTCTATTGAATTGCTTACCATTTGCTCAATATAGCACGGAGCTAAAGGAATGCTTCCTCTGTAGTCTTTCCACTCTTTCTCAATAGTCTGCTAACTTTCCATTATCTCCAGTTACTAATTATTTTTAAAGATTTTAAAAAAATTGTTAAGTACTAAGAACTCTCTTTTCTAAGAAAAGCCTGAATTATAGGAATTCTATGAAATGTTACAAATTTTGCCTTTCATTGTTGGTCATGAGATATATATTGTTGATCCCTGCCTGGTGTTGGTGCATTGCGTGTTGACACCATTGTTTTTACGTATTGTTGCACAAACTTTTCTTTGCGTTGTTGGTCATGAGATATATATTGTTGGTCCGTGCAGAGTGTTTGTGAATTGCGTGTTGATACCATTGTTGATAAGTATTGTTGGAAAAACTTTGCATTGTTGGTCATGAGATATTTCTCATTAATATGCCCGTCATAACCATGAATATCGATTTTTTATCTGAGGTAGACAGTGACCTTTCTCATGCTTTGAAGGTCAAGTGTGCAAAATTTCATCAAGATCGGAATAAAACTGTAGATTTGTATTCAATACACACAAACCCACAAACAAACCCACAAACAAACATCCTTCTTTATACCATAAAATTAAAAAAAAATTTTTTCCATATAATACCTTGTGTGTGAAATGAATTACCTGATCATTTATGAAATTCTATTTTAAATTGTAAATAATGTGCGTCTACATTAAAAGGTTGCAGATAGTTTCACCGTAATTTATATGTTTATTTTATATATTGTTATTTATTTTACGTTTTTTAACTGAAACTATTCATTTTACGCTTTGTTGATGCAGCAAAATCTTCGAAATGATTAGCTAAAGGTGAATAAATATAAGTATTGTTTAAATTAAGCCCTACTAAATTCATATTCACAATAGCAATGCAACACCCTGAGACCATGAATATGATTTATTAATTTGAGAAGAAAAAATTCACCGATTCTTAGTTATTTTAATAGAGAGTATACACCCGCCACTCATTTTGCCACTACAAATGCTTTTGATTTCATGGATAGAGGGGGCAGCTATCACTCTGACGTCATGTGCCATCCTCTATAAGGATTGTCGATTGAAGAGGTGATACCGACAAGCAAAATTGTGCTCTTTAAACCTCTGCAAGAATTTTCACAATTTTTAAAACTAACTCAGTTTTCCTATTTCAAACTTACATGCATGTTCCAAATAGAGTAAACAAAGTATTGAATAGAAAACTAAGGGCATGAAGAAGTTTGAATATTGGAGCAATTAGAAATTTCCTAACCGATTTACTTAAGTCTCGTATATATTAATTAATACAGTGTGTTTCAAAAAATATGCATACATACTTCAGGAGAAGAAAAAACTATACAGGGTGGATACAAAAATGAGCCCCCCCCCCCTTTTATTTTCGAAACCGAAGCAGATATATCAATTTTGACGAATCTAATGAATATCCCATGGTGCACTTTTCATCATCCCAAATATGCAAATTAGGACACATTCAAATCCTATCTTAAAACCCGTAACAGATACACGAAAAATTCCAATTGAAGACTTGTTCAGCATGGAATTCCGAACAAAACAAAAAAAAATATTTCCAAAATCCGATGAATGGATCACCAACAATAACATGTTGAATTTATTAGTTACCTTCCTATGCACTACCAAAGACATTTGAATGTTGAACATGCAAATCAAGAAATTACCAAAAATTACCATAATGACATTCACTTTCATGAGAAAAAGCAAATAAAAGGCTTGTGTCAGCTTACAGAAGGGTACCCGGTCATTTGGCCGACGGACATTTGACCGACGGACACTTGGCGTAACGGACATTCGACCGAACGGACATTCGACCGAACGGACATTCCACCGAACGGACATTCGACCGAACGGACATTTGGCCGAACGGACATTTAACCGACGGACATTTCTCCGACGGACATATGACCGAACGGAAATTTAACCGACGGAGAAATGCCTGCATTTCATCGACATTTGGACATTCGGCGTAAAGAGATGTTTTCGGCAATATAATTCATTTAATGGGAAAAAAAAATGTTTTCAGGAGGTTATTTCGTATAACAAATCTTATGAGCCAAATCTGTTTAGTTCTTTCTACTAATCAAGCATATTGTATGGACCTATAAAATTATTCTTTTTTGTATGTCTTTTTAAATAAATGTTAGTTTTCATATCGTTAGGTAGGTTAAAATGGGAACCGGACAAAATGCAACTAAGGGTCTTGTATTATTTAATAATATCAAGTCTTTTCTTGTATGTCTTTTTAAATGAATATTTTACTTCTATAAAATGAGATACTCATTAGTGATGGGCAATATTTGATATTAGTATCGTGGTAGTAAAAGTTTATTCCATACACATCAGGTTTCTGTTTTTTTTTTTGAGAGGACAAAAATTCTTAATCCGATTGTATCAACTACGAAAATTCTGACAGTATAGAGGACGAGAAAGTATGCGATACCAAAGTATCGCCCTTCACTAATACCAATCTCGGTTACGTTGGTTAAGAGATGGCTTTCTATATGGTCCGCGTTTTCGGGAGTAAAATCCCTTTTATGTTGTTCATTACATAATTATACCATACAATATATATGTCAGATGTTCGGGTAGTCCATATCATTACATGGTTTTCAATCGTTTAATAAAGAAATTTTGTAAGAATATTATTTTTAAATCCATTTTTAAAAACAAGTATTTATTAAAATGAATACAAGAAAACAATTAAATATTGTGGGCAATTGTTTTCAGGAAATCAATCCTTGGCAACTCATCATAGTTCTTATAGATTTCAGTCTACGATTCAATAGCTGGTATTTGTTCTTTGGTTTCCCAGTCCCATTCCTGATAGTACTTGTTCGATTGTCAATTCCCAATCTGCCTGCTATAATCTTAGTTTAGAAACTAGACGGCAGAGAGTGGGATGAATGATTGCCTTCCTTCGTGCGAACCAACTGTGCCATCCTTCTAGGGAGTTCGTTGTCCGTGAAAGGTCTTGCATGGTTCTCTCCAGTGTATTCCACATACTAAGCTCAAAAGCCGGTCTTCGTCGTCTGCCTCGCTGCATAATAGCTATCCATGTAGCTTCAAAGTAGCCAAGAAACTCGGTTAGCATGTCCTCAGTTTCATTATCCAGTGCCGCGACAAATTCTGTGAAACTTTGAGCGACATCGGTGACTGACACAAAAGCCAACGCCTGAAGAGACTTTACAGTCAGTGCATTCCTTTGTTCATTGTAAAAAGACTGCAGTTCTAAGTTTTGTAGTTTTCTCCATAAGTACTGTCCAAAATGAAAAAAACAACCATATAAATTTGCATTTGGGAAATGATCCGATATACTATTGATAGCCGACCTTTCGTAGTCAACGGTGACTGAAACCGGATTAAGATCTGGCCTTACTTCCTTCAGGGTACTAAAGATCAAGTCATAAGTTGCTCGGGTTTTGTTCCTTGCGCTGCAGTATACTAAGGGAGCTGTATAATTTTCATCCAACAAAACATGGACTGTATATAACTGATAGCCTAAGGGTGCACAATCAAAAGTCCCATCACACAACCAATTTATCTTGAGAGCAAGAAGCTGTAAGTTTCGGGGAGTTCCCAGAATTAG
This sequence comes from Rhysida immarginata, assembly GCA_023313115.1. Classification (NCBI taxonomy): domain Eukaryota; kingdom Metazoa; phylum Arthropoda; class Chilopoda; order Scolopendromorpha; family Scolopendridae; genus Rhysida; species Rhysida immarginata. The sequence goes on from JAHWFO010115002.1 coordinate 1,125,628, forward strand.
CAGATTTTCACTTTCATGTATGATAAAGTCTTCTCCTCTAAGCGATTTCCATAAGTCATTAAGTAAGACATCACCGTATGGGGCTTTTCGTTGTCTGCGTACCACTCTTGTTAGAGTTTCTTTCTCAGGAAGTGAAATCTCTGATGTAGTTTTGAATAATAGTGGGAAATCTCTGATGCAGTTTTGAATAATAGTTGATGTCATTTCTTCTGACTGGCTGGCCCTTTCTTTAATTTTCTGCACTGTTTTCAAGGATAAGTTTCTTCGGGCATCAGGTGGATGTGAGTGATCCCGTGCTTCCCCTTGAATAACGTCATCTTCTGTTTTCAGTCGTCCACAACAGCTTCTTTTGCGTTCACAGCGCCAATATGTTTCGTTACCTTTTCTTTTTTCGATGATGTAAGCATATCCATCAAGCAAAAGCTTTCTTCCTCCTCTTGTCGATGATATGAATTCCATAACACTTCTGAAATCTTGAAGAGTCACTGTCTTTTTCTCAATCCTGTCTGCAGAAATGATTTGTGCTATGTGACAATGCCTTTTATATTCTCATTAAGATGGGTCTCTATAAGGTCCGCGCTTAAGGCAGTAAAATCCGTTGACCCGGATGTTGACCGTGTTTTTTGATCTCAAAGGCCCGATTTTACTGGACTTTCTTGAAAAAGACACCACAATTAACGCAGCACGACATGGGGAAACATTGAAGACACTGCGCGCGGCCATTCAAAAGCAAGCGTCCTGGACTTCTTACAGAGGGAGTGCTTCTTCTCCACGACAACGCGCGTCCTCACACCTCATCAAAAAGTTCAACTGGGAAGCAATGCAGCATTCACCTTACAGCCCTGACTTATCCCCATGCGACTTTCACGTGTTTGGGAATCTCAAGAAACATCTGAAAGGCCGCAGATTTCAGTCGGACGGTGAATTGAAGGAGAGGGGTTTTGGAATGGTTCCACACGCAACCGAAAGACTTCTTCCATAAAGGAATTACACGCCTTGTTACACAGTGGGATAAATGCCTTAACGCATTTCGAGAGTATTTTTAAATTCCTTATATACACTTTGGATAAAAAAAAAATTTTTGTTTTTATTTGTACAACCCTTATATAAGCATCTTTTGAATACGGCGAACAGTTGTTCCTATTCATTTCCCTAGCAAACTGTCAACAAGTAATCTCCTCGTCTAGGTAGAAGTGTGGTTTTTCCGAACGGCGTCGTTTTAATTCAATGCATGTAACAACCTTGGGATGTAAGCTTTCGATTTTGCTATTGTAACGTTTTAACTTTTACGTTATTTTATTATTATTTGACATTGACCATTAATGGTAGTACAACATCAAAAGAGCGATGACGTTGTGGTTCCCGCAGTAACCCTATGTTTTGTTTATATTTTTATAATAAAAGAAAATGCAAAGTTTTATAATCGGTGAGTCAAAAAGATAACTCACAGTAGAGTTTATTTATTTATTTATTTATTTATTTATTTATTTATTTATTTATTTATTTATTAGTGTTACACACTCCAAAATGGAGTAAAAGTAAGAAATAGAACAGTCAAAACTCCCTTAACGGCCAAGAGGCCTACGTAATTTGTTAGAAACTAAAAGAAAACTGAAGGTGGCGTAAGTGACTTAGAAAAACAAACAGGGAAAACAGGTATTATTAGATGCTTGCGTGGGAATATAATATTGCTTAATCCTTCTTTTAAAATGTGCGCAGGCCTTCAGACAGCTAGTTGCATCACTTAGCAAAGACTGTCGATCGTACTTCATATGGCAGGGCATTCCACAATATTATGGCACTATAGGGGAAACACCTGGCTTTTAAAGTTAGACCACAATGGGGATCTCAAATTGGAATCTCCGTGTTTTCCGAATTGTTAGGGTTGATTTAAACCAAGATCTTGCGAAAATAGCTGGATGTTTGTCATTACGCAGAGCCTCGACCAGTTCGGTTACTTGCACAATTTTACTAATTGATTTTACCGTGGGTAAATTGTTCTTGGTACATATTAGAGTTGTCGAATCTGTTCTTGACAATTTAAATGCTGTCCGTATTAGCTTATCGTAAGCAACTGAAAGTCTTTTAACATTGGCCAACAACGTTGAAGACCAGAAAATCGCACCGTAACTTAACTGGGGCACAATAACCGTTTGAATCCACTGACATAATTGACATATTGTTAAGACTGATCTTACCCTTTTTACCATAAAATCTCGTCGATGCAATTGAGTAATAAAGTGGTCTATGTACTGATTAAATTTCATTCCACTTCGAAAATAATTCCCAAAATCTTAATAGATGGTGCATTTCGATCGTCACTGGGTAAAGTCATAATATTGTTTTTTTCTTCATTTAAAAGCAAACCTCTTCGTGCATACCATTCCGCCAGAAAACAGAGATCTTGTTGGTATAAGTCGGTTATCCGACTCTGATCCTGGGCAGGTAGGAAGCAAATAGAAAATTGTCGTCGACGTAGCTGATCATCTGTAAGTTGAACTGATGAGCATAAATCGAAGCAAGGCCGATCCCTGGACTATCCCACGAAGGGAATTGTTGCTGACAATAGGATCAGTTCCGATGATATTAACTCGTTCCCGGTAGTAATCTTTCAAAAGAATAATAAAATCTTTTGACACTCCTAGGGATGCTAAATCATAAAACAGCTGATTTCTTGCAATCGTATCAAACCCTGGAAATTTTTAATGCTGCCGGAAATTTCTTAGTCTGTAAAATTAGTTGACAGAGTAAGTAAATCAAATAGAAACCCGATAAATTAAAATTCTGAAGAATCTTAAATCTTAAGGTAAAAGTTAAGGGATAGGTTGAGCCTCTTATTCGGACCGATTTAAGAATTTTCCGGAAACTAGCCAGTGATGGTACTGCCGGATCAGGAGATACATTGTTGACCTTAATAGTACTCTGTATTATTTTATCCGGTTGTAATAATGGGGAAGATTGTATTACATTTCTCAAGCAAAACACCAGATGGCGAATTGTACTACCCATCCTAAAGCAGCCATTTTTAATGATAACCTACGGGGAAAACAGCGGTTTTAATTGAATTTTTTATAAGTACGAGGGGAAACAATTCGGTTTTCAAAGATTTATTAAAATTCAATGATAAACGAAAATTGTTAAAAAAAAAATCTTTTTAAGTGCCAGATGGATTTTCTTATGAAAATTCACATAAAAAATACCGCTTTTTTTAAACATCATTTTGCTGAGCTACATAATTTATTAATTCCATAAAAATGTTTAGCCTGGCATTTTTTAATTTGAGAAAGCAATAGCTATTGCAAATTGTTAAATTTTCACTTCTGTTAAAATTTTTATTACAAATTTATTTAAAAAATTCATTTTAATTAAAAATAAGAACGTGTGAAAAAGTGATAGATATCAATAAAGATAGTGAGACATTTAATATTTTTAACATCACCATTTTTATTAATTCAGAGCAAAACATTGTAGTTTCTCCCATAGGTTAACATTAAAAATTGCTGCCTTAGGGTGGATAGTACAATCTGCCATCTGGTGTCTTCTGATGTCTAAATTCTTCCCCATTCAGTCGGGTTATTCATCCAATTCAAATAATTCCCATACTCTTCGCAGGGCAATTCCGGGGGTTGCGAAAAACATCCCCATCTTAGTTTATTAAGATTAAACTAAATAGTAGAAGAATTAATTTGAAATATAAATATAATTAATTTTTTTAAAATACAATTATTAATTTTGTATTAAATTAAGGTTACAAAAACAAATCTGTTCCGAAGAACATAACCATTACAGAAAACTGCACAACACAATGCTGGAAGAAAAAAACAACACAGGTCAAAGCATATTTAAGAATGCTGAAATCTTGACCTGAAAAAAGAAGCATGCACTAATTCAAAGTACACTGTTATATTTTACAAGAAGTATAACAAAACCCAACACAAAGTTGCAATTCATAGACAAATATAAAGAGAGTTCATTAAGACGTAATAATACGTACTGGAACACAAACGAACCAAATCTGCTCAAGGCAAAAGGAATTTTAGGCTAATGAAGCTGATAACAGTTTTTGGTACAAATATATAAATTTGACAGCTTACTTAATGGAAAACAACATAAGCGTTTCCATTCACAGTTTGAGTAATGAAAAATAAATTGATGCATAATGATCCATACTCAAAGTTATGAATTCTGATATCAAAATTTTGACTATCAGCATTCAAACTATAAGTATATGAAAATAAAACAGATGATAATCTAAACTAAAATAAAAAAATGACGACCCGTTGGCAGCAGCAACAAAATGGACAACATCTTAGAAGAAAAGCCTTGAAAAATATAAATCTTCTATATATATAAAGAAGGATGTTTGTGGGTCTGTCTGTGGGTCTGTCTGTGGGTCTGTCTGTGGGTCTGTTTTTTATACAAATCTACAGTTTTATTCCGATCTTGATAAAATTTCGCATACATGACCTTCAAAGCATGAGGAAGGTCACTGTCTACCTCAGATTTCGAAAAAATAATAATTATCGATAAAAAATCGATATTCATGGTTATGGCAAGGCATATTAATGAGAAATATCGCATGACCAACAATGCAAGACAAAGTTTTTGCAACAATGGTATCAACACGCAATTCACAAACACTCTGCACGGACCAACAATATATATCTCATGACCAACAATGCAAATAAAAGTTTGTGCAACAATAGGTATCAACAATGGTTTCAACACGCAATTCACCAATAACAATGAGCTCAAAATGATGATGCAATGATAAAGCAATTCTTTCCAAGAATTATAACAATGAACATAAAATGATGATGCAATATGGATAAGTTTCAATTTGTAACAATGCATAGAATTCCTGTTATTCAGGCTTTTCTTAGAAAAGAGAGTTCTTAGTACTTAACAATTTCTTGAAAATCTTTAAAAATGATCAGTAAATGGAGATAATGGAGAGTTAGCAGACTATTGAGAAAGAGTGGAAAGACGACAGAGGAAGCACTCCGTGATGTATTGAGCAAATGGGAAGCAAGTAAATAGAAGAATCCGCGACCGCTAGACTGCACAAAGTGATGAATGGCCAAATTTTGCTTCAATACATCGAGAGAAGAGTGGAAATTGCAACAACACTAAGTATACATCTAAGGTAAGATTACGTGAGTAAGAAATTATTTAAAATAGCAGTGGCATCCTTGGAGAGGTCCAGCCATTGTGAGCCTTTAAAAAGATTTTTTTCGAATTTTCATTAAGAATTTTTACTGTATTAATTCTAAGCATTTTCATGTGTTTATTTTTAGGATATTGCAAAATTTAATTTAATTTTTTGAGATTGTTCTGTTTACATCCAAGTGTAATTATCCCGGGCAACGCCGGGTACCTTTGCTAGTGTAAATAATATTAAAAAAAAAACAATTTGAATACAAATTCTCAAGAAAATTCCAACAATACAGACGCTTGTTGAGCAATGGAAAGAAGTACAAAAATAAACAATCCAAAAGCTTCAAGACATCAGAAAAGGCTTCAAAAGCTGATGAAAAAATGGCATCAGAGTCCAATTCGCACAAGAACAGGGACAAACTCCAATGAGAATGGCTATGTCCATGATGACTGGGTGTAAATGGCCCATGATGGTGGAGTAGAAAGAGCGATCTGAAGTGGCTAAAGACCAACGATGAAGTGAAGTAGACAGCACAGCAATTATAAATTAAAATTTTCACAACAAAAGTCGCGCATTTGACTAGCATGAGGAAACAATGGTCAAGTGCAGGAAACAATAGTTAAGTGCTGTTACTGAGATAGAAAGAACACAATGCACAAAAAAAACCATTAACAATTTTAGATTTAAAAAAATTACAAACAGGGCAAAATAAAGAACTTGTGATGTGGAAATATTAAACAAATAATATTTGCACATCACACTATTACGGAAAAAGTTCTAGATAACATTTAGTAAAGTTGTAGACATTTTTTGAAACACGTTGTATTTGAGAATGGCTCTTGTTTTTTTTTTAGAATTTATATTAACAACATTGTCCTTGAAAAAAATAATAAAAATAATTAATATGCTCTATCAGGAGAACCTCACTAGATCTATGTAATACTAAATTTAATAGCTCAATTTTCTCTATTCATTAGTCTGTAGATTTATGGAAAATGTTGTCGTTCGTTTATTATTACTAAGCCCGCTGAGACAGGGTGGAGTCTTTAAAATAAATCATTATCCCCCACCAACAAATAAAAATGTAAGAAAAAATTTTATTGACTTTGATATTATTGTTTATATTTATAAAAATTTTTATGGGATTTCTTTTTATGTTTGATTAGCTGAATATAAACTTTCGATAGCGAATATAATTTCTATTTATATTGTTCTGTTTATATATTTTTGCTTTACCTAATAATAAATTTTGAATATAAACGAATGACTAAGTTACAAAATATTATAAAACATTTCAAAAAATTCAATAAGATAATTTTTATCTTTTTTTTCATTATCTTAATTTTTCATCAATAATAAACACATTCTATAAAAATAATTCCATGAAAGAACATTAAAAGAGCTCAATTTTCTTTGAGATTCGAATTAATAGCCAAGGAAGGAATCAAAATATTTGCATATTTTATGGCGTGTCTTTGATCTATTGGATTAATGGTTTCTCTTGACAAGGGTGCAAATGATAATTTTTTTACGAGGCGCCTCTTTTTTTATTGACCTAAAGCTATCCTATCCCTCATGGAACGATTCAATTACATTTATTACTTTAATAAATACCTAAAGAAGCAATTATTTGGGTTTAGAGGAATTACACCCTTTTGTTGTGTACATTAATTATAAATGATACATAGTGATTTTTAATTACTTTTGTTATTAATCTAACACTATTACATACGTGATCTTGTAGATGAATATCAGTTTAAACCCAACTTTGATTGTAATTATGAAAATAACGGATTTTTTAAGAAAGGGAGTAATGATACGAGATCGATGCACAAATTTATGTGTCCGAGATCGAAGCTACTTATTGGTTTTACAATGTCCATATGTCCGTTTGTCTGTCCCCTTCATATTTTTCACATTTTTTTAACGTAGAAGCTTGAATTTCGGAATGTAGCTTACCACAGGCATGTCCTACTTCACTATTTAGCTTGATTTTGATTATCCCACTCGGATCGGAGTTATGGGGGCGGGAATAAGAGGGGACCATCTGGTCTACATAGTATTTAGATATGTAAAGAAGTGAAATTCGGTATGCAGATTCCTGTAGGCAAGATCTACATTAGTATGAAGTTGGGCCCAATTATTCCAGTGGATGAGGATAACATTCACGTGGTCATTAGAACTATTAACCATATAGCCCTACGGCAAGTGATATATCATTCGATTGGAAATGATGAGAAACATACAAAGATAGATCTCTTTTTCATTGACTAAATACTACCTTCGAGAAAATCACGTTTTGAAAAAAAAGGATAAATATAGAGGAACTCAGTGCTTCCGCTACTTTCCCGTATCCTCCTCAGGGCGAGATTAATTTCTTGTTATCTAAATAATGATATCACAGTTCCTGTTTTATCATTTGATGATTAATTCAAATCCATGAAAATATAGAGCATTAAATTCTAATTACATTTCAATATTCTAACCAATTTCTGTTTGTAAACTAGTAAGATTCTATTATATTCTGTTATCTTCTCGATCAAGACAGGTGCGAGAATTATTTATTCGTAATCAAACAAGTAAAAATGACGTTATGGTATGAAGATTATAAAGAGTATTATTACAAGTTCATAAATCTTGAACGTTATGAAAGAAGAGTATTGGTTTTAAGGATTTTAAAAATGACAAATGCAATAAATATTATTGTTAATTTTTAATCATAGCATTTGAAATCCTAATTTAGTCTAGGTTGAAGCAATGATTTTCAGAATTTGCCAGAAGTGAGATATAATATTTGCTAAGACTTTGTTCGATACATTGATTTAAACATGTATATGAAATTTTCATATAAATGAATTTTTTCAACTAATCGTAGGCCTACTATATGAGGTGTTTCAGGTTCAAATTTTTTTGGCTCTCGTTACCGGGTTCTAAGAAACTAGAAATTAAAATTCAGGTTTCATTTTCTGAATTCAGTATTTCATCGTCTTCGTGTACATGTATAAGCTTTATAATTTACGTTCTTTAATGTGGCTTAATTTGAATTGCATTTACCGATGCTATTGTGGACGGCAATATTTAAATAAATTAATTTAAGAAATTTAATTAACATATTATTTGTTATTGCTACAAGTTTCATGGATAAAGATGTAAAAATGTCCTTTAAACAATGAAATTTTTAATATTATACTTGTTTATTATTTTTTGGTTTTTAACTTATTGGTAGTTTTTAACTAAACAGATTTGCAAAATCGAAATGCGGAGATTACCTTTCAATGCAAACGCTGAATTATTACGTTTAAATTTAATAAATGTATTATTCTAGAAAATATTTAAATATTTTTCGCTCTTGTTTTAACCAAAGTTTTTTTATTTTGGGTGGAGGGGAATTAGGGGAACCTAGGTGGGGGTTGGATGGTGAGCGGATGGTCGCGCGCGCCATCCTGTCCCGTACGCACGAGACCGTTGCTGACGCCGCCGCCGCATCGGCTTTGGCGGCCCCCTAATTGAAACCAGAGACCCCTAAGGAGGAGTTGGGTGGGTGGGTGAGAGAAGCAGGCAGCAAAGGAGTTCTTAGATAACATCGTTCTCTCTTCAAAGGCCGCATCCAACCACGATCGTAAAAACAGTTCAAACATATTTTATTCCAACGTGACATATAGTTAAAATTCTGTTTAATCGAGAACAGGGGAGGAAAGAAGCGCTTGATATTCCTGGAATTAGCATTTAAAAATGCTTTATAGAGCAAAACTATAAATTGTCAATATAATATTTAAAGTAGGATCATGAATTCTTTTGTAATAAAAGTTTTACTATTACGATTTTTCAAATACTTTGTATCGGAAAACAGTGATTTCATAAAATAAATTTCATAAAATCACTGAATAAAATAAATTTTCAGTAAATTTTAAATTATCTTCTCAAGTTCAAGTAGGTTCCTATGAATCCGATAAAGTTGGCTATGAGAGTCATCGAATCTCTGGGTTACATGTATGAAAATGATTTTGCAATTCAGCTTTAACATTTATTCTGAGCTGTGTTCAAATGAAACCCGTTCGGGTCAAGTAATTCTTATAAGAAGAAGGCAGAGAATAGGAAGCACAAGCAAATAGAAAGAGTAGTATTTAATGAACAGTATCGTACACACGTTTCTCAAAAGAAGTCACCCATGGCATTTAGACACGATACCTGTTTGGAGAGATGGGAAATGCCGTCCACGAAAAAAGATGTCTGTTGCTATTTGGACTAGTCCGTAACTACTTCGTGCACTTCCTCAAAGGTGTTGAATGATGTCCGTTGAGGAATTCCTTCCACACCCGAAGACATGAAAGTCACAAGGGGATAAATCCGGGCTGTAAGGAGATGTTCGAAAACCTCCCAATTCTTCTACACTAATGCATCCACAACAACTTTTGCGACACGTGGACGTTCCTGAACACAGCATGTCGCTTGTTTTTCATAGCCAGCTTTTTTTTGGCGGACGGAATTTCCAAACAGTGGAATGCTTGCATGCCTAATTTCCATGGGTGATTTATTTTGAGAAATGTGTGTACAATGCTCTTAATTAAATACCACTCTTTCTATTTGCTTGTGTTTCCTGTTCCCTGCCTTCTTCTTACAATACCTACTTGATTCGAACGGGTTTAATTTGAACACGGCTGGTATAAACCAGAATAGAATACATTCGTCGTAATATTCATTAAAAATGGGATTTTTAAATGCAAATTAGTTTAAATAATTTGTTTGGCCGCTAGATTAAGTAGCTATTGATTATGTGGATTTCTAAAAAGCAGGGTTTATCTTACCAGACCAACAAATCTCTGTGACCTGAAAGGCTCCATCAGAAGAAAGGTAGCTCAAATCTCACAGCCAATGCTGCAATCTGCCGTTTTCAATATCGTTAACCGCTTAACTACGTGATAGAAGAGAAGAGAAAGGTAGCCATAATCAGCAAGTTATCCTGTGAAAAATGTAAATCCCTTATTTGCATATTTTATGACAAGAAAAAATTTCGCATTATGCCAATATGAACATGTTAAAATATCATTATCAATCAATCAATCAATAACTTTATTCCAAAAAGGAAAAGGAATCCCAAAACAGCTGTAAAAGCCAAAACAAGGGTTTCCTAAAATACATAAAAAGCCAAAAGGCTTAACACTGAACAGAACATCAAAATCAAGAATCAAAGTTTATAGAAAACAGATTTATACAATACATTCAGAAAGAGAGAAAAAATCAGTATCAAGACATCAAAATTCATTATACTGAGTAATCATACTATTAATAAAGCCTAATTTAGACTTAACATAAAATAATTTCTTTTTTCTAGAGCGTCTAGAACAATCCAAATTCAAACATTCAAGTACTTCAGGAGCACAAATTTTACCATTTAAAAGATTGTTAATAAAATTAAAACATTGAATTTTATAAATTAGCATGGGGTTAGGGATTCCAGTTCGTTCAGACATGATTGTAAAAGAATAATTCTCTGTAATACTACCAAATCTTTGAAAAAGCATAAGATAAAAGCTACTATAAATAGTTTTAGTCTTTGCATGGAGGAAAAAGCACAATTTCCCTATACAATAATCAAGTATCTAATAATTGGTATAACATAGATATTAAAAAGTAAAATAAGCACATTAGAACTTTTAATTCTTACTGCGATTTTGGACAAGATCCCAACTCGCTTCAGACAGCTACCGATAACATAATCAATGTGCTTATGGAATCTGCACTGAGAATCCAAAAAGATACCAAGATCCTTCACACATTTAACTTTTTCGATTTCAGAGTCACACAATTTATAAGAAAATTCAATTGGATTGGCTTTTCTAGTAATAGTCAATACTTTTGTTTTATCAACCTTAAACTGAAGTTTATTACTAGTGCACCATCGTGCAAAAGAATCAACGAGATTCTGGAGAACCCTACAGTCACTCCTTTGCTTGATGATATTAAAAATCTTCGTATCATCGGCAAACATTAACCTTTTATCTTCAAGAATATCAAAAGCATCATTTACAAACAAAATAAAAAGTAGAGGTCCCAGGGGATTACCTTGGGGAACCCCTATGTTAATAGGAAATCCAAAATCGGTATAATTCCCGTTGATTTTTACAAAACCAAAACGCCTTAAAAGAAAATTCTTAAGAGTGTGATCAACCACAGTCTTGCTAGCTTGCCAATCAAAAGAGTGTGATCAACCCTGTCAAAGCCTTACTTAGATCCATATAAACAACATCAATTTGGCCCTTATGTTAAAGAACCTTGTCAACATTTTTGCAAAATGAAAGAAGATTAGTATTTGTACTTTTTCCTCTCAAAAAGCCATGTTGAAACTCAGATACAAGAAATTCCGTCTCTGCTCTAAGCAGTCTAAATAATATAATTTCAAAGATTTTCCCAAAGACCGGAATCAAGGAAATTGGTCTATAATTTGCGGGATCTAATGGACTTCCCGTTTTAAATACGGGACAGATTGTTATCTATTTCCAACAATCCGGGTAATACCCTATCTTAAGACATTTATTAAAAACACGATTGGCAAATACTTTGGCGATATCATCAGTATCAGTTAGAACTTTACCTCCTGTCTCAATAACGATTGTAGAAGGGGAATATTTATAAATTTTGTTAACCTCATTCCAAAAACTTTTAGGGTTTGTATTTTTATTAAGAATCAAGGATTCAACAAATTTATCATAATCTTCCTTGATAGATTATAATCTGTTCATTAATAAAACCGTTATCAGCTCTCAAAATGAGTAAACTTTTTTTTTTTGAGCCATCCTGAATATTTCATATTTTAAGCGATCATTTTGTTCTATAAAAAAACTTCAGCCAAATAGACGCACAAATTACAGTAAAACATGATTAGGTTGGGTTAAATTTTTATCTTTATCCTAACCCTACCTCCAAATACACCCATGCATTAATACACGAGCCTTTCAAAAGCCAAACCGATTACCTCCAATTTTCTTAAATTACTTAATTTTCGTACTTGAGAATATCACTTTTAAAATAATAATAATAATAATATTTAACTTTTTAGAAAAAAAATTCATAACTTCCGTTAAGTAAATTATACAAATACAATTTTAATGACGATAATGCTTTACTGAACGAAACAATGCATACAAGATAATCAGTTGTCTCAATTTTTTTGTTTAATGTACTTAATCGCTTTAGCTTGTGCGAGGCTCGTATACGTTCCTTAAAGAGTCCGTTCCAAAATATAAATATTTACATATCAGAGAGACTGAGTATCCCACTAAAGATTTATTTATGAAAGAGTATTTTTATTACCGTTTTTACTAAAAATTAATAAATCTTTTGATAAACTTTCGGAAGAGCTTCCAAACTATAAAATCTCATGATATCGATGAATGAGAAAGTTCTAATATCATCATGTATGGCGCCGGTTAAAGTCACCCGAGTTCGAGAGTTAGGCAGAGGCTCCCGTTCGAAAAATAGTCGAATTTACGTTACCGTAATCATTATGCTTTTGGACAATTTTCGATATTTTTAGATATATTAAGGTAGAGTTAAAATAGCTGCACGATTTCAGATTGGCCTCTGACTTTCAGAGGGATAAGAGAAGGGGCTTTCACTTATCCATAGCCTTGTATGGGAATTTCTGTTTTATATGTGCAAAAATTAAAGGCTCATGTAATAAGAATTTCTCAAAATGGTAAAGCCTTGCTCAACTACCATTAATAGTAGATAATAATCATTTTTGGAATGAATGATACAGAATTGTCACTTGCAGAGAGAGAGTTTGTTAATGATTGCTCCCTTTTGTTCCTCTTAACTCTGCAAACCAGAAGTTCCCACTTCATTTTAAGCCTGGAACCCTTTTTCACCTTGATAAAAATTATGATGACAATTTTTACTAAATAATAAAATAAAACAAGCAAGTGTTTTATGTGATTTTTAATAATTTTATAAAAATTAATTTTAATAAACTATAACAGTTTTTCATACGCATCTCAAATAATTAATTATAGCTCAAGACTAATCTCATTGTGGGAACTCTGTATTTTATCTGCGTTTCCTCTGTGTTCTACGTTTCCTCGAAACACAAGTTGGGAACCGCTGCTGTAGACGACCTTTATATTAGTCTGCTGAAAGAAAACCTGGATTCAATATAAAACTTATCAAGGGATGGTTTCAAAAGTTGATAGATGTGCATTTTCAAACCTTTTCACGATACTAATCTCCCTGTTGAAAGCAAAACTTGCGAGCTTTGGTTTGGAGAGACTGGAAACTACTCTTTACGGTAGAAATAAATAAAAACTCTTTGCGATCCCCAATGGAGATATAGGAAGGGAAGACCATATGGGAAGGAAACGAACGGCCTGGTGTTAATGAAAAGCTCTTCGACGACAAAGACAACACTGTCAGATACAAATTGTGAGAAAAGAAAAGAGGAAGATGAAGAACGACACACAGAGATAGTAGAGAAAGAGAAAAATAAAAAAAAAACAAAATGAAAAACGCGAGTGAGGGGAATTACCGAAACCGAAACGACGGAAAGTAAGTGAGAAAATAGAAACAGTGATTAAGTGTATGACTTTCTGGATATGTCTATGTGCTTGTTCTATCTATGGGGCGTTGAAAGGGATTGTTGTTATTGCTTGCGTTGATCTTATAAAGATTTAACTCTAATGTCAACTGAGTTCAATTGTGTGTAGCTTGTTAAAACATACGATGTAGAATTTTCTCATTTGATTGAGAATATAGGAAATAGTAAACTTTTTTACTTTACATAACGTTATGACAAAAACATGTTTAAAAATCTTTTTTTATAAATAATAATAAAAAATCTCTGAAAGATATTTTTATACCCATTTGTTATAGAACGAATAAACCATTTCATAAAAAATGCTTTAATAATTAAAGAATTTATGTTTCCTATAAAACCAAATGGTTGTTTAAAATTTACGGTCAAATCATCAAAAATTAAAGTTATTGACGAGAGGGCATAGATCAGTTCCTTAATTAGCGTCCACGTTTCAAGATTTTGAAATGGAGGAATTAACTTTTTAGTCAAGGCCGTTCAGAACGATTACCTTTGGAAAAGTAATAAAACAAATTGGTTCCAGGATTTTATCTGCCTACTTTATTTTCCTGCTTTAGATCGGAGCTTAAAATAAGCTGATTCATGAACCACGTACGAAAAAAAATTAAACATCATTTCAAATTAATAAAAATGCCGCAGAAATTTTAGGCGTTATTATTAAAACTGGATTGTTTATGTTTAATTGAGGAAAATATTTTTTTTTTGTGAATGACTCACTTGAATACTTAGCTTTTTAGTCAAGTTCATATAAACAACATAATATTTTTTTGTTTCGAGAGTTGTTTTTTGAGGAAAATATAAACAACTTCATATAAACAACATCTGCTATGTTCGCTCCGATTTGTATACAAATATGTTTATTTCATTGCTTATTTAGCTGCAGGCGATGAACACACCACCATTACTGGTCTACTGCGCATGCCCGTCCACGACGGACATTTTGGACGTCTAGAAAATATTTGTGCAAATAAAACGTCCAGAACGTCGCATCCGTAGCATCCGCAGTTCTGTGTGACCACTTACATAAAGAATATTTTTTAGACGCGTAGCGTCCGTCCCATCCGTCGCGCTCTATGTGGCCGCAGCTTTACATTGTTACATCATCATAAGTCGACCAAATTTAGGGCTTATAATTGGTAGAAATACGATTAACAATGGTCGAAATATGATGATGTAACAATGCTTGACGTTTCAGTTGTTTGGCTTTTTTTCCAGGAGGTGTTGTAAGTATGCGCCCTTGGTCTGTATGTTTATCCGGCCGTCCGTCCATCCGTCCATCCGTCCATCCGTTCGTCCGGCCGTCCGCCGTTTGCACGATGACTTGAAAACGGATTAACTTTTTCAAATTCTGGTTTCAGAAATATAGCCATCAAAGTCTTAGTTCGGCCGTATCAACTTTTCAGAATTTTTCGTGGACACCTTCAAGTCGAATTCCCGTGCTAAACCAGTGACTGTAAATAATACTAAGATAATGGCATGTCATACAGGGTTAGCACAAATGAATGACCGGATTTTAAAAATTTATATTTTCGAAACTATTACACACATATTACAGTAAGTGATACACGAAATTGAAGAAAAACATTCCAAGTTTTTTTTTTATGGAGTTACGTCAAAGACACTGTTTACTGTTTATGAACCGCCGATTCCGACAACACTGCAATAACTTAAAGAATGTATTTGTGCAGCATTAGGAACCATTGACAGTGTTATACTACAAAATGTGTGGAGCGAACTTGATTACACACAAGAACATTTGTAGCTGAAAAAAAACTTTGTGTATTTTTCTTTAATTTCATGTATCACTTGTTGTAATATGTGTAATAGTTTCGAAAATATAAATTTTTAAACACCGGTCATTCATTTGTGCTAATCGATTTGTCAAGAATGAATATATTGTTAACTTCTCTTCACCTTTTAGGCATTATTGACATCGGCACGCTCACGTGAAATCGCTTTGTCGATTGCTCAAGTCCTCATAAATTAAGTAGCGGAAGAATGGAGCTAGTTATTTATTGGTTTTATTTTGTCCGTCCGTCTCCTTCATAATTTCTACATTTTTTGAGATACAAGATTAAAATTCAGAATGTACCTTACTAAGGGCATGAGTACCTTCACTATTTAGTTTGATTTTGATTGGTGCACTAGGGTCAGAATTACGGGGGTGGGACTCAGAGAGGACAAAAGATCTATGTGCTATTTACGTACGTAAAGGAATGAAATTCAATATCCAGATTCCTCTAAGCAAGATCTGCATTACTATGAAGTTTAGGCCCAATTGTTCCAATGGGGTCGGAATTGCGGGGGTGGCAGTCACTTAGTCGTTAGAACTATGGCAATATACAGCATGTGATATGTCATTCCATAGGAAATGATGAGAAAGGAAAGAAGATACGAGCTTTTTTACATTTTCTACACACTACGTTCAAGAAAATCAATTTTTTATTTAAAAACTTGGGAGGAAGTAAGAAGTGCAGATAAAGGGTAAAAATAGATGGCCGCAGGGTCTGCTACTTGCCCTACCCTACTCGGGGGGGGGGGGGAGTAATTTCTTGTTAATAAATTTGTAAATGTATTTCTGCTTCTCTGTTAAAGCTCCTCCTTGGAATGTTTACAAGATTTTCTTTTTTCTTTTTTTAATTATTAGGAGCTTTCTTTTTTTTTTAATTATAAGAATGCACGATTGGTCTTACATTTATCCGGCCGTCCGCCGTTTGTACGATAACTTGAAAACGGATTAACTTTTTCAAACTCTGTTTTCAGAAATATGACCATCAAGGTCTTACCTCGGCTGTATCAACTTTACAGGATTTTTCGTGGAACCCTTCAAGTCAAATTCACGTGCTAAAACAATGACTGTAAAGAATACCAAGATAATGGTATGTTGTATAACAATCGATTCATGAAGACTGAATACACTGTTACTTTCCGTTTATCTTTAAGTATTGTTGACGCGAGCTCGCGCACGCGACGATCGCTTTGTGGACGCACGATTGCTCAAGTGCTCATAATTTCTATTATTAAGTAGCGGAAGAATGGATCAACTCATGGGTTTTTAAATGTCCGTCCGTCCGCTTCATAGTTTCTACATATTTTCAGGTAGAAGGTTGAAATTCGGAATGTAGGTGGCTATTGTAACGTGCTAGTAAAGACGGGTCGTGTTTACCTGCACGCACAGCCAACGCCCCAAAAATGACGCGTGAAAATACTTAAAAGAAAACCCTTCCCTTACAAAAAAAAACGAGACAATAAATACTAAAACCCAGATTAATAGCGTAAAAAGTAATAAGTTAGCCAGAGAGGACACAAAAAAGTTCTCTAATGAATAGTAAAAAGGAATACCGGAAAAACTTACATTAACTCCAATTAACAATGAGAAAAGTAAATACTTTGCTAGAAGGATCACGCGTTCTTTCGAGAAAAATCAAAAGAAGAAACACCAGAAACTACGTTATTCTTAATTAACGATAGTGTTTAATTCCCAACCCCAAGACTACTCAACGTCAAGGAATAAAAGGAGAAGGAATCCAAATAAATATTTTCTTTTATTGCTGTCAGAAACGAGGGGGATACGGATAGTAACAGATTCGAAACATCGAATGAGTAAGTTAAACAGTGTAAGCATGAACGACGAGAGAATTGAAGTGGCACAGCGAAGACACGCCAGGTAAAGGAGAAATTCAAAGTTCGACAACGAAGAGGGACTTGATGACACAGCAGGATAAGAAAGGAAGGCCTCGAGCCAAAATCATAGTTCGAACGGGTAAATGGCGAAGACACGCTGCTCACACTGCAAATAGAAAACAACCAACAGCAAAATAGCAGAAAGTAAAAATTGGAAATAAAAAAAATTCAAATTTTCATAACTTTTCAGAGGACTACAAAAAAAAAAAAATAAAAAAAATAAACATTATATAAAAGCATAAATAAGAATATCTTCAAAAAAAAAAAGAAAAAATAGAAGGTAATGGTTAAAGTAATAATAACCAACAAACCATGGACCTCTTCCACCAAGAATCGTAAGGACGAATAACAAAATTATGCTAAATTAAAAAAACGAGGAGGACAGTAACGAGAGGATCAATACGGGAAGGAAGGACAAGACGGACCGAAGGGCGGATACACATAACGAAAGGCATTGTTTGGGCAAGACGGAGACAACATGGATGAGGTCCTGAAATAGAACAAGAAAATTAGAAAAAAAAAATGTAATCGCATCACAAAGAATTATAAGTTTTCATTTAGTGAGCCCAGGGCAATACAAATAAAGAGCTGAAGTTATTGAAAATTCATAAGCTAAAATAAAGTCAAAAAAAATTAAAGGAATTTATTTAAACACAACTAAGAGATCTTAACATAGTCAATAGAACTTCATTAGAAGGGCTTGTTTTCCGTAGTAGACTAATACACTGCATGATGACGGTTTACGCACAAATCCAAGTCTAATGACGAACAAGCGAGTCTATCCAGATACGGATACAAGAGAGCATCAGCGCAGGAATCGTGATGAACACATCTTATCTTGGATGAGGCAAGTCACGCCTAAGTCCATTGAAATAAAATCGTTAGACGATCCGAAGAATAATTGAAGCTCAACCAATCACTGGGACAGTATAAGAACAAAAAAAAACGGCAAACAAGTGACGATCAACTTAATATCGAAGGATTACGCACAGCCAAGTCACGAAGGCGAACCGGAGTCAACCCGGTGAAATCTTAATCAAAGATTGGACAACAAGAACAACAAAAATCTTCTAACTGAATAGCCATCTCTACATCCAAGAGATGGCAGAAGAGCTGATGTTGCTTCCTCGCAGATCGAGCTGTATCTGCCCAAACTAACTATCTTAATTCTTCAAGAAACCCACTAGAACCAAAAAATTTAAATAACATGCCCGCGCGACAGACTATCCGAGTTCCTAGAAATGAAAATACACAGTTACTCCAGGAAAACGAGCCGTTCAATACAACGTCATCTGAACAATGGAAACAAAGAGAAGCGTGAAACTTTTAACAATAGAGTTAACGAGGAACCTCCGAGAAAGAAAAGATAATTAATGAAAATTATATTACTTGTTTAAAAAAAAATAAAAAGATTAAACTATCTTTTAAAAATTAATCCTTAATAAAGTCAAAAACGCAATAAAACTTAACGGCAAAAAGGTATAGATTTCTCATATTAATAAATCAGGAAAGTACATTCAAAAAAAAAAATCATAAGTCGCGACAAAGAGAAAGATGCCATTAACTAGCGAAACCTGTAAGGAAAGACCATTCGGAGAAATATAAGTTTTAAGAAACGCGGATTTGGCAAACGATGACGAGAGATGGTATCGAACTTACGCACGAAACGATTCCAATAAATGGATTAAGGAATACTTAAGAACTCAAAACGCTTAACTAAACGCTTTGTCGGGAAAATTAATAAAATCAAAAAAAACATCAAGCGATCAACAGGAATTCTCCCCGGGAATAATAACCAAAGACGAGTGATGTCCTAATCAATGTCGTAAGACATGGAGGCTCACGCTCTTTAACGGTAATTAAAATAAATCCCGAGAAAGAAAAAGACAAATGACGCGAAGAAAATTTGAAAAGTTTAACTTCCCGAGCGAAATATCATTAACCAACAAACTAACGCTAACCGAACGCGTCGAGTAATCCCTTTGAAAAAACCCAAGGAGGGGGACCACAGTAACCTCCATTAAAAAATAGTAAAGCGTTTGGTCAGTAATATCCATACCGTCGAACGTTGAAGTGTCAATAGTCAAAGAAAAAAGGTACATGCGGCCGACACCAGGAATACCGACGAGGTGCGAAATAACAGAAACACGACGTCGGAAGGGATCGCGTAGAGTGACTCCACAAGGGAAGAGGGAATTTTTTTTACGTACTAGGCTCAATTAAAAAAAAAATATTCTATTAAAACAGGGAAGGTAGCGGTACGTTACACTATACACATGTAGCCACCTTAGTACGCAGATTCCTGTAGGCAAGAATGTAGCTTACTAATGGGAATGTGCTATTTAGGTACTTAAAGGAGTAAAATTCAGTATCTAGATTCATCTAGGCAAGATCTACTTTACTATGTAGTTTAGGCCCAATATTCCAGAGGGGTTGCAGGGGTGGCAGTCACTTGGTCTTTAGAACTTTGGCAACATATGGCATGTGATATGTCATTCGATCGGTAATGATGTGAAAGGAAGAAGATGGAGCTCTATTACATTTTCTATAAATTGCGTTCGAGAAAATCAATTTTTTGATTAAAAAACTTTGGGGGGGGGGGCCCAGTAAAAAGTGCAGATAAAGGAGTAAAAATATATGACCGCAGGGTCCGCTACTTGCCTTACCGTAATTAATTAATTTCTTGTTAATAAATGTATAAAGGTATTTCTGTTTCATAGCTAAACCTCCTCCTTGGAATATTTAAAAGCTTTTATTATTAATTTTTTTTCTTTTTCTTTTTTTTTTCTTTCTTTTTAAGTCATACAATGATTAAGTTACCCGGCAATTTTACTCGTAAATGTTATCATTTGTTATTATCAAACAGAAGAAACATTAGCTTTTCAAAATTTTGAATTTGTATAGTTTAGATAACGGCAAGTAAAATTTTTAACCAACATTTAGGAAAGAAAAGATTCTTTACAATAATCTCTCCAGCAGGCCGACATACCCTCATTAGTTAGACATAAAAAGAAGTAATAAAATCTTGTAAACATTTCAAATTATTATTATTAGTAATGTTTTCCTCTATTTTTCCGTTCTATTTATCCATTCTAGGTCGTCGGACGAACGTCACCCACCCGGAGGGTTATCGGAATGGAACGGTCCGATGCACGTGAGAATTGGTCACATGGTATATACCTGTTGGAAATATCGTAACACACGGCGCCATCTATTGGAAGAATACTATGATCTCTTTACCCAGGATCCCTCTCGTTTCTCATTTTTACCCAGCAATCTCTTTGTTCTTTCTTCACTTCCTTTCTATGTCTGTGTATGGGCGCATGGCGAAGTAATTATGCCTAATAAAGTAGCTTCTTGACTCTACAAGAATCCTCTACAATTCATTTATCCTATCAGCGGAAATATCCAACAGGTTATGGGCCCAGTACGCTGGAATAATATTTTTGGATCTAGCGACTTTATATAAAAGAAAAGAGGAAAAAAAATCCTGAACTGGAAAAGTTAGAAAGAACAGTGTGTGGGTGTAACTTTTTTCTTCTTCCCTAACTGGAATCGTAGTCAGCCACTTCCCACAATTTCCCGACCATGAATCTCAATACTAGAATAGAACTTTTATCAAAAGAAAACTATGACACATGGCGAATCCAAGCAGAAGCAATACTAGTTAAAAACGATTATTGAGGCTACGTAAATGGTACCATCAAACGACTAATACCAACGGCAACCAATGACCATAGTGCGGAAATAGATAGCTGGGACTCTAATGACCAAAAAGCAAAGTCTGACCTTGTGCTCTCAATGTCACCGGCCGAACTTAAGCAAGTAAAATATTGCAAGACATCACGGGAACTCTGGCTGAACTCTTGAAGCGGCTCACTCTTTCTCGAATGAAAGATGGGGAGGACGTCCGAAATCATCTGGCGGAATTCTTCGATACAGTCGACAAACTGGCTGAGATGGACCTGGAAATCAACAGCGACCTCTTGGCTATCATGCTACTGTATAGTCTTCCAGAATCCTTCGAGAACTTCAGGTGTGCAATCGAATCTCGTGATGATCTCACAAAACCAGAGGTGCTCCGCATAAAGAATATGACGCGAGGAAATCGAAGGACAGCGACTCGACTTCGGGAGCAATGTATGCTGGAAAACGCAACCGACGCGACCAAAAGAGAAACCAGCGGAAAGGGACCAAGAACGACTCCAAGGTCAGTACTTCAGACGGTGGTGGCAAGAAAATCAACTTCCTGTGTCATCGATGCCGGAAACTGGGCCACAAGGAATCAGAGTGTCCCATGAGGTCTGCCAAAAGGGATCAGAACGGAAGTGCAACATCCCTGATCGCAATGGAGTTGATAACAAATGAATCCGTCATGCAGTCGGCGTTCGGAACCGACTTGGGATGGTGCTTGGATAGTGGGTGCACGTCACACATGAACCTATAAAAGGAGGAATTCAGCAACCTGGAACTGATCAAAAAATCACTGATTCTAGCAAGCTTTGACAGCGCCAAAATTGAAGGAATTGGCGACACAGCCCTGAAGGTGACAGACGGGAACTCAAGTGAGCAGCTTACACTTGAGAAAACCTACTTCGTACCTCAACTGCGGACCAAACTCATGTCCGTGCCCAAAATTACGGACAGGAACTTTGCGTACTTTTCAAGAAGGACAAGGCGTACATCCTCTACGAAAACGACTGGCGAGTACTCTTCACTGCCGATCGTGTCGGAGACCTCTACTTCGTGCGACAAGAAAAAACATATCGCAGCAACGGTTGAAGGAAAATTGAAAATTGAGGAATGGCACGAAAAACTTGGTCACCTGAACGAAGGAGACCTGAAGGAAATGGCAAGGAAAGACGCAGTGCACGGGCTAGAACTGGAAGACAACACGAGTTTGGGGAAAGATGGCTCAGACCCAATTTCCAAAGGAGAGAGGTGAAGGAGCAACCGAACTCTTAGAGATTGTCCACACAGACATTTGTGGACCAATGAAAACCACATCAAATGGTGGCGCAAGATATTTTGCGACGTTCATCGACGAGGCATCCCGGTGGTGTGAGGTGATTCCTCTGAAATCCAAGGATGAAGTTTTTGAAGCCTTCACGTCCTACAAAGCACGCGTCGAAAACCAGCTCAACAGGAAAATCAAGTACCTGCAGAGCGACAATGGAAAAGAATACTAGAATGCGAATTTTGACGCTCTCCTGAGGGAAAGTGGAATCCAGAGAAGGCTGACTGTCCCATACACACCCCAGCAAAACGGACTCGCAGAACGTTTCAACCGGACGCTCGTAGACATGGCCAGATGCGAGTTGATCCAGTCTGGACTCCCACCATCTTTCTGGGCTGAGGCAGTGAACACGGCTTGTTATATTCGAAATCGATGTATCACAAGAGGACTGAAGGGAGAAACTCCACACAGCATATGGAAAGGTAGGCGACCAACAGTGCGACACATGTAATCCTTTGGCAGACGATGCTATGTGTTAAGGAAGGGTGCAGGGGGAACAAAACTGGACGAACGCGGAATTGAATGCAGATTCGTCGGCTACTGTGACAAGTCAAAAGCCTATCGACTCTAGGCAACGAAGGAAAAGAGGATCATCGTCAGTCAGGACGTAAAGTTCGTTGGCGACATGGAACTCGATAGCTCGTACGAAGATTTCATGGAAGGACAAGAATCACCAGGCCTAGGTGCAACCTCAACGACTTGATGGTACGTCTGAAGGAAATGGAGGGAAAAGGCGAAATGACTGGAGGCAAGATGCAGTCTGCAATACAGCTCAAGACTGGCTGAAACAACTCAATGAAGGAGGAAACATAGTCTGCAAAATCATAAAGGCTTTATATGGACTGAAGCAATCCGGAAGGCAGTGGTTTAAGAAATTGGATCACGAACTCAAACAGCTCGGAATGAAGCCATCCACAGCGGACCCATGCATGTACGTGGCGAATCGCGAGACAAACCTTTTGATGTTGGGAATCTTTGTCGACGACTACATCATCGCAAGTGACAGCGAAAGCTGGATCAGGGAATTGAAAGGAAACCTGAGTCGCAAATTCGAAATGAAGGACTTAGGACCAATGAGTTACTGCCTTGGCGTGGAGTTCAGTCAATCGGGCAGGGGAGGTCCAGTGAAGATTTCTCAGGAGCTATTCACCAAAGCAGTTCTGGAGAAAATTAACATGGCGAACTGCAAACCGGTGAGAACACCCATGGACCCAGAGACCAAACTCATGAAGTCCAAAGAACCAGATGTGGAATTTATGCGGGATCATCCATACCAATCCCTGATAGGGTCGCTGCTTTACCTGGCTGTTTGGACGCGACCCGACATCGCATACGCCACCAACAAGCTAAGTCAATTCAACTCGTGCTACAACATAGAATATTGGAATGCAGCCAAGCGTGTACTAAGGTACCTGAAGGGAACCACGAGTTACGGAATTACTTACAAGAAGACCGGGGAGGAGCTTGTTGGATATGCCGACTCGGATTGGGGCGCCTGTCCCATGGATCGAAAATCCTACAGCGGACAAGTATTCAAACTGGCTGGAGCAGCAATCGCGTGGGAAGCGCGAAAGCAGACCACGGTGTCACTCTCGACTATAGAAGCGGAGTACATTGCGCTGAGCGAAGCAGCAAAGCAGGCAGTACACCTTAGACGTTTTCTCGATGAAACCGGAATCTTGAAAGGAACGACGACGATTTTCAATGACAACCAAGGCGCAGGGTGTCTGACAAGAAATCCGTTACATCATGCACGTACAAAACACATTGACATCCGCTACCACTTCGTAAGGGAAGCATGTGAGAGGGGTGACATACAAGTGGAATATCTGGAGACGCAAAAGCTGACAGCAGACATCCTCACAAAAGGACTTCATGGACCTCGCCACCGCTAGTGCGTTACCGAATTGGGTTTAACGGAAAATAAACACGGATAATCGGCGCCGAGAGCTACGAGGGGAGGTGTTGGAAATATCGTAACACATGGCGCCGTCTGTTGGAAGAACTCTATGATCTCTTTACCCAGGATCCCTCTCGTTTCTCATTTTTACCCAGCAATCTCTTTGTTCTTTCTTCACTTCCTTTCTATGTCTGTGTATGGCCGCATGGTCAAGTAATTATGCCTAATAAAGTATCTTCTTGACTCTACAAGCATCCTCTATAATTCATTTATCCTATCAGCGAAAATATCCAACAATACCACAGTATAAGGAATAAGTAAATAATCTTATACTGTGGTATGCACCTTCTCAGATGTCTTTGCGAGTGGTGTGAAAATTTATTAGTTTAACCATTGGGAAGTAGGCTTAAAATGGATTCGGATTCTGTTTTGGTATAACAGATTACTAACAACTATTATGTAAGTCTAAGTGTAAGATTCTCCAAACCTTCTAAAACGTTACCCTCAAAGCACTGCCAACGTGACAGGAGAGTTGCAAATAATTATTTCATTGTTGACGATCTCTGAATATTTCCAATTGGTAACTACGTTCTTAAAGAAATTGATCTCGAAAATAACGGACCATATCAACCCTTAATATTGTTGACATTCTGGAACACTTGTTCTCTGTTAGAAGTTCCATCAGGCATCGCAGGCCACGTCAATTTCGACGACATTCAAAAGGCCATTATTCCAGATTACTAGATCTCTTAGTTCCTCTCTGTCCCTCGTCAATTTACGTACAATCTGCTGTATTGTCCTGATAGGAAATAACTCCTTTTTACCCTCTGAATGACTTGATAGGTTTCATCTGGCTTCTTTTTTAACTTCACTGTACTTCCTTTGGTTGCTTCTTGGGCGAGTGTGGTAGTGGAAGCATTGTTTCCGGACCATACATTTTGTTTTTTCCCCTGCATTGTTCGATAGTGCTTTTCTTGAATGATGAACACTCAGAGATTGAAATGTACATAAAAGAAGTAAAATCTGTTTTAAGTGGAACAGAGGTTTCATTATTTATACTATTGATCTATAACCGCAGTTGATATCTAATTTTACCGTCCGTACACCAATCATCAAAAGGAAGAATTCAGCTCGGCGCCTACCACGACTGGAATTGGATACAGGAGCAATGTCGAGAATGAGTGACGAATTACGATTTGCGCTTTTTAGGTCGGTTGATCGTGTGTGGGTTTGGCAGTTACCTGGAGAAAGCCTGCAACCAGAATGAAGCATGATGGTGGCGAAGTGACGCTGAACGCACTTGCATGGAAACCTGACTTCCAAAGCATAGCAAAGAGAAATTCTGAACAATTCGGCGCTCCATGCGTTGTGCCAGTTCTAAGGAGACAATGAATGTGTCTTCTAGAATAAAAATGACATACGCATGTTTCCAGGGCTACGCTGCAATGATATGCGGAAAATGAAGTCTCCCGGATGGACTGGACTCCACCAAGCCCGGAACTCAATCTCGTAGAGAGTGTGGGACGAATGGGAACGCCCTTCTTCATTGCCGGAGTTCTTCAATCTACTCCCGGCGGAATGTCCCGCTTACGGTGTCAAAGGACTCGTGGATAGTATACCCAGATGGATTGCTGCTATAATTGCTGCACGTTGCGTTCCTACCACGAACTAAGTTTGAATAATTCCTTTTGTTCCATTACCCTACAGTTTCCAATCGCTTTCTTCCATAGTGTAGTAGCTAAAGAAGGAGCTTTTGCTATGAAGCAGAAATACAATTATTTGAAGCACGAGTGATGGACGGCAGGAGAAAGAATTGGATGCTCGGATCGGTGCAGCAAGCTGTGTCAGACGTGAACTGTGGCGATCCGTGGTAACGAAACGAGAGCTGGGTAACAAAGCCAAGCTCTCCGTCTTCAAATCTATCTTTGTCCCCATTCTCACCTATGGTCATGAGGCTTGGGTAATGACCGAAAGAGTGCGATCGCGGGTACAAGCGGCCGAAATGAGATTCCTGAGAGGTGTGGCAGGTGTTACCCTACTAGATAGAGTGTACAGCAGCACAATAAGGGAATCTTTAGGTGTTGAGCCGCTACTTCTCCGCATTGAGAGATCTCAGTTGCGCTGGTATGGCCACGTGATACGGATGCCGCAATCTAGTCTTCCTAGGCAGTTGTTATTTTCCAAGCCGGTGGGTAAGAGACCAAGGGGTCGGCCTAGAACCAGGTGGCTAGACTACATGGAGAATCTGGGTTCGAGTCGCTTGGATATTACCAGGGAGGACATGCGCCTGATGGCGGAAGATCGCGATCGCTGGAGATCCTCCATAGGGCTGCTGCCCCCGCGACCCTAACGGATAAGCGGGTTTGAAAAGTAAGTAAGTAAGTAAGTAGCAGAAAGCTATTCTAAAAATGCACGTATTGTCTGGCCGGTCTTCCGCCGTTTACACGACAACTTGAAAACGATTAACTTTTTCAAATTCTATTTTCAGAAATATGACCATCAAGTGCTTAGCTCGGCTGTATCAACTTTTCTGGATTTTTCGTGGACTCTTTCAAGTCAAATCCACGTGCTAAAACAGTGAGCATAAAGAATCGCAAGATAATGGCATGTTATATAACAATCGATTCGTCAAAAATGAATACACTGTTACTTTCTGTTTATCTTTTAAGCATTGTTGACGTGAGCACGCGCACGCGACGATCGGTTTGTCGACGCACGATTGCTTAATTGACCTTTATCATAAACTCTCGTTCTCAAACCCCTTCTTAGCCTTCGTAGCCTTGACTACCCACGTGACCATATAAAAAATGGCGTGTTGTAAGCACTTGTGATTTGAGTAAAATTCATTTTTTTTACATTTTCCATAGGTTTTTACTATTTTAAAGATTTTTATTATTATCTTTATTATTTCAACATATATTATTAAGCTTAAATTTGTAAAATATAATGATTTAAATGTTTACTGATAACCTTTCATAATTTTAATTTCATTGCCATTTCCAAATTACCTATAAAATTGTTTTCTAATGATGTTTATTTTTTTCTCCTCACTCTGACAATTGGGAAAACAACAATATTTAACCATAGCAACAAAAATTTTGAACAATTTAAAACTTTCACTTACGATACAGTCAAAAAATGCCTTTAACACATCCAGTATCCGCCATTTGCATTTTGTAAAAAAATCAGTGACGTTTAGTGGCAACCAATCACAATACAGGGGATAAAGGTCAATTGCCTATAATACATTGATAAATGTATTTCTGCATAATACATTGATAAATGTATTTCTGCTTCATAGCTAAAGCTCCTTCTTGGAATGTTAACACCACTTCAATAAATGAAAAGAATATCATGACTAACTCAAAACAGAGATCATTGTAAAATCTTGCAAACATTCAAGACGGCGCTTTAGCTACGATGCAGTAATATTTGTAAATTTGTTAAATAAATTTTTGAACTTTTTGGGACAGAATTTCAAGTTATCCTAAATTGTTCTTTTCTGGAACACTTTTCGTCGAAATTCTAAAATTTCTGTACATACGTCGGTTCTCATCATTACGTGTTTTACACGCAATGACCTTAAGTCGCCCTAAAAATTTTCAAAAGATATCAGCTGTTCTTTACACTCTCTTTCTCCTTCTTGGATTGTTTACAAGTTTTTATATAATAAAAGTTTTGAATCATTTGTTACTCACCCGTTTGTGTCACTCTTTATTATATGGTTTACATTGCGTAATATACTTATCAATTAATAATTAGACAATAAGTCGATCAAGATGTTTACAAAGATTTTATTTTATTTTTAGTTTCATTTCATTTTCACGGTAATTTTTCAGGCAGCCACGTCAACAATGCTTAAAAGATACACAGAAACTAAACACCTATAAGAATGCACGCTTGATCTGTGCGTTTATCCGGCCGCCCATCCGCTGTTTGCACGTTGACTTAAAAACGGAGTAAAGTTTATCAAATTCTGTTTTCAGAAATATGGCCATCAAGATCTTATTTAGCTCGGTTGTATCAACTTTTCAGGCTTTTTCGATCACCTCTTTAAGTCGAATTCACGTGCTAAAACAGTGACCGTAAAGAATACCAAGATAATGGTATATATCATATAACAAGCGATTCCTTAAGATAAATACACTGTGTCTTTCTGTTTATCTTTTAAGCATTGTTGACGAGAGTACGCGACGATAGCTTTGTCGAGGCACGATTGCTCAGTTGCTCATATTACATTAATAATTATATTTCTACTTCACAGCTAAAGTTCCTTCTAGGAATGTTTACATGATTTTATTCACTCTTGACTTATCATTACAAATATATTGTTATTGTATTGTATATACAGTATATGCAATTATCTTGGTATTCATAACGGCCACCGTTAAAGCACGTGCAACCGACTTGAAAGGATCCATGAAAAAGCCTGAAAAGTTGACAAAGCCGAGTTAAGACCTTGATCATCATATTGTCGAAAACAGAATCTGAAAATATTAATCCGTTTTCAAGTTATCGTGCAAACGTGATCAAGCATGGATTCTTATAAGCAGCTTTCAGATAAAGCTCTTAAAGTAAAGAAAGATTAGAGATAAACTTAATAGATTAAACGAAACTATCTAATCACCTGATTTCGTTTAACTTCTCGAATTAAATTAACAAATTAGAACAAAGAGAAAATGCATCTGATTCATTGTTAAATTGACTCTAATTACTAATAGTAAGCATGAAAATATAATTGAATAAAATTGACCCTTTTCAGATGAACCCTTTGAAATTATGTCAGAGAAAACACATTGATTTACAGAAATTTCCTACTTTTTTAATAAACGATTAGAAGACAGATTTATTTCTTAATGATAAAATTTTTTAGAAGTCAAGCTGTTTATATATGATGGTTAATTATGACAGCTTTGTTATTTTGAATTCTGCTTATTGATTGACGGCTGTTTTGCGGCAATGGATCAATTAGAATTAGTGTTTCCTTTCTCTTTAGCTTGGGAAGATTTTCACCACTCTTGAATTAAGAGCTCTTAAATTGGAGCGTGATATTAGGGATGAATAACAAAGTATCCAATAACTTGTGGTTTCCCCCTGGCCTCCGGTCTCTCTCTCTCTTTCTCTTCTGTCTTCCTTCTTTGCCATTTTACCTACTTCGCCCACCAGTCTTTTCTCTCTGTTCTTTTTCCCTAGCTTGCGGGTGGATGAATCTGATTCCAATTTGTCCCTAATTATCGAAGGGAAACGACACCGCAAAACCTCCCTTGCTCTCCTTCTTCCCCTCCAGTAGCAGCACGAATTCCACGTAATGGGTTCCGGGTCTAAGGTCATTCTCGAAACGTCATTAATGTTGTTGAACATCTTCGAAAATAATAATTGTCTTGTTAGGCATAAATCTTTTTAGATCTGTGTTAGTTTTTTAGAGAAAAGCATGATGGAAACCAGAATATTAATGCAACAGAAATTGCCAAAAGAATTTTCCTTTCCACCTTCTAGGAGATGATTTTATTTAAGTCCTTTTTTATATGTCATTAAGTATATATTTTCTTTTAATTTTATTTTTCAATTATGTATTCAAAACTATATTATTTCATTTAAGCTTACATTATAATAAATTTTAATGTAAAATATAATTAAAATATTGTGCTATGATGCTTACATCTCCAAAAAAGTCGGCATTATTTTAAACGATTTATTTAGTAATTTTTAGTAAATTAAAAACTTTTGTGAATATAGTAAAGTTTTTATTATAAATTTGTTAAGTATGTTCCCCACTCAAAGTAATTCTAGGAATAATTTGTATACGTTACTAAAAAAGTGAACCATATATTATTTGTATAAAAAAATGACAACAGTTTATGTTACGTCAAGAGGTCCAGAATAAAAAATGACATAAGATGTTCTAGTTTCTCCCCACGATTTCGCTTTTACCCCTCTTCTGCTTATCCCCTCCCCTGTTTTTCCCAATCTACTCTTTCTCCCACGCGTTTTGCGTATTGGGGGTTGTCGTGGGTAGCAGACCGAAAGTCTGTTCGCGGCACCCGGTGGCGCCACCAACGCTACTTCCTGTCGCCATTGCGGCTGCGACGGGCAAAGGAAGTTGGACCCAAAAAGAAGACTGATGGAGGTCGCTCAAAGACCCAAGATGATCTCATTACCAATAGTTGACTTAACGATTAATGGAGTCTGAATTTATGGGAAGACGTGGGTCGCCATCTTTACTTGTTCTGGATGAGCTGGAATAAAAAGAACGTCTCAATTTTGCTTAAGAGTTAGGTGAAGCTTATGAAATATTGAAAATACGTACCATTGTTTTCAATGATGCTAATGATTAGTAATCTTTATTATTATAAATAGATATTGAATATAGAAAATTATCAAACGAAATGCTGAAGAAAACTGCGAATATATCACGATATTGTTATAGCAAAATTTATGTCACTGAATATTTCCAGTTCTTTCACGATACCGGCATCTTTGTTTGTGAAATATTTCGGCTTATCATTTTAAATATTACGAAATATTATTGAAAAAGTTTGTGATTTTAATTTGAACTTCTTAGGGCGGATTTGTGAAATATCGACGAAAGCCCTTAATTAATATTAGTTCTTGAATAAATTTATTCCAAATTCTGGTTCAGAAATTTATAAAATATACAATTGAACATGCGCATATTCGTTACCAATGCTCATTGTACATATTGGAGAATAATTATACTGGTTAGAAAGTCTTTTCGATATGAATCAGACGCATAACTTATAGCTCAATTTGTAGTTTACGAGTTGTGTTTTCAAGTTCTTCTTATCATCTTAAGTTAATGAAATATTTCTCACGGTTTTCTGTCTCCTTGAGATTCAATGAGTCATTGTTTTGAAATTTAACGATTTCCTTTGTCGAGTCGGTTAAAAGATAGACGTACATCCATTAAAATTTGCATAATCGGAACCCCTTTCAACCTAAGATAATTAGTTACATACCGAGAAAGAATATTTTGAACGTCATTCCTGCTAATAAATAACGTGTTACTGTCAATCTGCGTCTTTAGATTCGTAAGTAGGACATAGATTGAACTATAAAAAGGCCATAAAATGATAAATAAACACGTT
The DNA here is from genome assembly GCA_023313115.1 of Rhysida immarginata. Lineage (NCBI taxonomy): Eukaryota > Metazoa > Arthropoda > Chilopoda > Scolopendromorpha > Scolopendridae > Rhysida > Rhysida immarginata. The sequence continues at coordinate 1,157,080 of JAHWFO010115002.1, forward strand.
TAATTGCCGTGGAAGCAGAATGCATTTTTCTTTAGTTCACTCATGAAAGAACTTTAATGGGAACTGTTTTGCCGATTCTTCTTTCTTCCCAGTTCACCTGCTGGTTCGTTGACACGTCACTCAATGGCAAACAGAATCGAATGACACTACAATCGCATCTGGTCGTTTCCATTCACACCTTTCTGCTCTAACCACACACACCTTATCACTTGGTTCATTTATCCTTTTTGATTTTCGTAGCCTCAAGTAAAACGAAATGGCCAAACTTTTAATCCATAAAGCAACAGAAGGCTATTTGTTTAAGAAGGGAGGCTGGGATTCTGAAGGAGAAGAGAGAGAGGGTCAGCAGAGAATTTGTTCAATGTAAAAATGCCTTTGGCTCCTGTAAAGAGAAGAAAAAATGTCAATATTCCTTTTACGTAATAATTATTTGTGCGATTGCTTAAGATAAAAACACATATCCAAAATTTAAACTTTAAGTTTTTCATGTAACCTGTGGTTATTTACAAAAAATTTTTTCTTTTCAAGTGTAGAACAGTTGAGATATTTCTGCTACGAGATACATTTAAGAACTTTGCAATAATTTCTTTGTCTTTGTTTGTCCACGTTTGAATGCTTCACAGTCTGTCCAACGTAAGAAAATTTGGCGTATCCAATTAAATTCCTGAACACAACTGTTAGACATTGTTAATTTTCCTTTGCAATAAGGTCTAACAATTGAACTTGGAGTTTTATTGGGCATGCCTGGTTTTCTTTTCCTTGGACAAAATATAATTACATTTTGTCCAAAGATTAGGTAGCCTATATTACCTTTTGTCCATATCAAAGATTAGGTAGCTTATATTCCTAAGCATGCTATTATCATTATTACAAGGTGGACCCTGACACTACAATTATCTGAATGCCAAACATACTTCCCATTAAAGAATAGTAAAAAAGCCTAATTAGTTTTACGTTTATTATTCTTGTTATGACTATCACAATTTCCACTGCAGGAGGCTGGAACACACAACACCAAGATCAATTCGTAACCCCTCCTGTTGACATGCTTTCCACTGTTCACAGTCATCTCTTTCTGAGGGCTCATTTAAGTAGGCCAAAGCCCTTTAAAAAAATCCATAGGAGTAATTCTCATTTGTATAAACGACAATGAGAGTATGGATGTCTCTAGTTCTAGTTAAAACGTTAACTTTATCTGAGAAAGTCACATAAAGTTGGCTGTGAGCGAAAAACGCCAACCGAGATGACAGTTGCAAAGTAGTTATTAAACATACATATATCCCTGACTTTTGTTAATTTTTTCCCAGAAACTACCTTTTTCGGATATTAGAGAAACACAATGCAGTCAATGAATAATTAGAGTAATAGAAAAAAAATAATAAAATAAAGATAAAAAAAATTGTTTATGAGATAAAATATGATTTGCTTATTAAATCATCTGGTATCAAGCCACCGTATTTTGTATTTACCTTAAATGCATTGAAGATAAATATCAATAATGAAGCTATTCAGTTTTGGACGGTGATAGTTCTTATCTTACACCTTAATTTAAAGTAAAATATTGGTTCAAAAAATGTAATTAAACCTGTTCATTTTTTATATAACGGCTGCTCTAATTATATACACTGTTACTCCGTCTAAAGAAAGAAAACTAGACCTGTCAAATCAAATTTCCAGTTTCAATTGTTGAACAGTGTTGCAATAAAAAATTAAAAATGGAGTTTAGGAAAAAAAAAATACTTTATTTATTTTTCATAATTTTTATTTATCAGATTTATATGGTCTCAACTATTCATTCTACTAACAATGTAGAAAGTCTGCGACATAATTGTTGTACGACGAATTGAGGTCTTAAATCAGAGATACGTCCAGAAAGTAAGTTCCGTTTGATAGATAGAAGAACAAAAAAAGCAAGTACACACTCAGAAAAATAAAATTAATACAAAAAAATCTCCATACCTTGAATATTTTTCTACTTAGCTTTCACCATTTTGAAGGCACTCATCTTAACGAGACATGAGTTGCTGGTATTCCTCTTCGTAAAAAGTTGCCGCTTGTGATGTCACTCACGTAGTGACAGCTTCTTTTACCCCGCTATCGTTGTTGAACTGATCGCGACTTTCATCTCTTTTTGTACCTGAAGTCGTTCTTCGGTGACCAGAAGTGTAACAACGATGACGGGGTAAAAGAAACTGTCACTACGTTATTGATATACAAAATCTCGTACCCAGCTATGAAAAGTGGCTTCTAAATAGTAGCTGAAAAATGGTTTCAGGTATGGAGATTTTTATTTTGTAATAAATTTATTTTCTGAATGTGTACTTGCTTTTTTTTGTACCATCAAACGGAGTTTACTTTCTGGACGTACCTCGTATTTAAGACCTCAATTCGTTTTGTCAGAAAATACGGTACAAAAGTAACCCACATTGATGACTAAAGAAAACTTTTAAAGAATGGAAAACCAGAATTCAGCATTTGAATCAAACAATTGTATTTTTTATAAAATATACAGAAATAACAAGCTTTTCATTGCAAAACGGATGGATTAATTGAAATCAAAAGAATATATGGCATTGATTTATTTATTTAATCCAATTAAGGGTATCATATTAAATAACATTTCATCTCTTTCTAATTATGTTTGCTTTATAAACATAAAGATATATCAATAATTATACACTTACAAACATTTTTTTCTAAATTTTTTTTTGAGAAATCTCTTTTGAAATGAATCCCTCTTAGACTAGCATATCAGTCCTCAAATGTCAGATTCTGTTGAGATTTTTGTTATTTGATTACATATAGCTGAAATAGCCTTTCGCTTGACAATCCCTTGCTAGAAATTCCGTCAAACTCACAATTACGGAGTTTCAGTGCAACCGCTTGGGAACTATAGCTGAATTGAATTAAGCTCTCTGAGAGATCGTCAGATTTCCCCCCACTTGCATTATGATAAACCACAGCGAAATTTTTTATTTATGGAATAAGGTCCATCGACTGTGATCAGCGTTACCATAAATTTTAATTATTCGTATAAATATTCGTAATCCGTGTAGCATGCAAGTAATATGATATTGGTACTGTTTTTTTAATTGTTTAATATATATACCTTTACCATTTTAAGCATGTTTAAAAGAATTCATTGATTATTGCAATTTAAATGATTTTTATAAAAATAAAAACAATTGTTTAAACAATATCAGAAATAAGAAAGTTTGTTTATTGCTCTTAATAATACTTTTCTATAGCAAAAATATGTATTTACGATTTTTAAAAGATTAAGTTGTTTTTTTTTTGTTTTTTTTTTACAGTATAAATTGCAGCCTATTATTCAGTAGGCTGTTAATTATATTTTTGAAAGCATTTAGAATCCAGGAAAGGAAAGGAAAAAAAAAAACTCAGTTTTTTTTACAGATGAATATTTAGGAGGACATAGTTTCTGGAGGTTGTCTATTTAAATGTTGTCGCCTGTCAGTATGTCGAGAAAGCCAAGTTGGCATTGATGGCGACTGGATCGTCGGTGGAGACGATGATGAGGGGGCGGTGGAGAGCGGACATTGCGGGTGGGAAGCGAGCCTGTCGGGTCGCCTTATCCTCTTCAAAGTCCCCGCTGCCATGTTGTGACAAGGCGGGGTCACGTGACCTGTCCCCTCCCAGCTTGTTCGTTTAACGAGCAACTTCAGCCTCTCTCCGTCTGGTAACCCGACCCAGTGACAGGGAGGGGTGAGGGGGAGAAGGACGGCACGGCTGCCGGGAAGCCTTGTTTACAAAGCCAATTAGCAGTCATACGGTCTAACCAAAAAATGAAACCCTCGCCCTTCCCCTTCCTTCCTACTACTACATATCCTTTTATATCTTTATTTTTTTATATACACACGCATTCAGAAGTCATCTACTCGATTTGTTATCCTTCCCTCTTTCTTCCCTTTTTTTTTACCCCTCTTACCCCCACTCTTTCATTCTATGACTTATCTTTTACTTCGGTTTTCCAATGCTGTGACAGATTATCTCAAATTAAGTATGAGACGGGTGAAGTACTTGGGGCCCCTTTTTATGATTATTATTTTTTTTTTTTTGTGGTGTGTTCCTTTTAGTAGTCTCTCCTCCCCCTTCGACGTTTTCTTCTACTTCCTTTTCCCTATTCCGCAAATGGGACGGGTCATTCGTCATGTGACAGATGGCTGTACAGGTCTCAGTTCCAAATGACTTCGCAAGGGCGAAAAATGTTGACTTGACATGGGCTGGTGTGGGGGAGGAAAAGGGCGAGACAAAAAAAAAAAGCTGTAATTTAGACGAGGTTCCAATTGACTCGTAGTTCTCAACGATAACCAACAACATCAATAAAGGATAAGTTAAAATGTTCATTAAAGATCGGAAGAATAGCAAATGTGTTTTTTAAATCATTGAAAAATATCTGAAGCCTCATCCTTGCTTGAGTTGAATTTAAAAATTGTATAATGCTCTATGCAACTTCAGGCATTACTTATTTTAATGTGAATACTTAATTCTTGTAAGAACGCCAATAAACTTTATTGCATAAAAGATGCTATATAACATTTGCGTTTAAATTTCATTTAGAACCGTTATATAATCTTAACTACTATGTATACTGTCGTAAACGTAATCAAAATTTAAATGTAGCCATGAAAAATTCCATAAGTTGAGATCAAACCCGGGACCTCAACTCCTTCAACTCCTTGTATGGCCTTTGCATGTTTCCTTTCTAAATTTTCTTATAGAATATTTATTTTCCTTTCATAAATTATCTATCTTTCGTACGCTATTCCTTAAGAACATTTTCTGAAATGATAAATCACTAATATTAAATACTCGAAAACTTTTGACAACGTAGAAATTTGGTCTAAGAATATAATATCTGTTTCACTTTCCTTTAAATTGAAATAAAAACTCTGTTCCTAAAAATAGTGCCAAAAATCACAGTCAAAATAATCTACAGAGCTACGAATTTTTCTTTATTAATGGACTAGTTCATTCCCTTTTAGAAAAATAAAATGCTTGTTTATTTTAATTTACCTATCATCCACCTGCACGAAATTTATAGTCCAAAATAGGTTTGTGTATTCAAAAATTGAGAATTAAACATTAAAATTCTTAGAAGAATTTTGACCCCCTTATTTAAGTTAGCAAATAGATATTATTTATTTACTTTAACAATACTGTCAATCAAAAACTACAAACCAGTATTCAACGTCATCATTTGAATACTGCCATTTTTGTTTTAGTATCTATTCAAAGTAAATTATTAGCGAAATATCGTTGAGCCAGATCATTGTTTCACCCTCCGCTCCCACAAACTTACACACACATACACGGAGAGAGAGAGGGAGAGACAGACACATTTTTCTTTTTAATATCACAGACACAGAGTTAATATCAAAGTTCAGTTGGTTACTTAATAAATTATAGTTGAATGTTTACAATTTTCGATGGCTTCTAAATTTTTATGTCTTCTATTATTGATGTTTTCTTAGGGTACTCTGCATGGTGAAAGAAAACAAGTGTGTGCAATTTGATTCATGTGCATGTCGTGACGTCATGTGGATTGCACGGCCGTTGTAAAAAGACACGCGGGCTATGTATCGCTCGTATAAAATTTAATATTAAAATGTATTTAATTTTAATTATCATTTTCTGCTAAATACAAGATTTCCCCTAATAGTTAGTAAGTATTTAAATGTTACTTAGGTTGTTTCTAATTGGTTAGGATGGCAATGACGCGCATATTATGCAATCGTAGCCAACGCGAAAGACAGGCCTCGGAGCGGAAAAATCACCTGATCATAGTAGTCCGGCCAACAATCTTATCTTCATTGTTTCCAACAAACGAAAAAATATTGATTGTTAAAATACAAGATGGAAACAATGAAGGTTACATTGTTACTCGGACTAGTATTGTCAGGTGACTTTTCTGCGCCGGGGCCTGTCTTTGCGATCCACATGACGTCATGCGCGAAACTGTTCTTAATTGAGAATCAAATTGCACACACCTTGTTTTCTTTCCATTATGGGTACTCTGAAATTTTTAATATTTGCATAATTTCTTCTATTGTTCCGAATTTGTGTTCTTTGCGATTAGGTATTGCGCAATTTGCGCTACTCCACATTTGCGCAACATCTAATTAATAAAAACACCAATTCGGAACAATAAAAGAAATTATGCAAATGCTTAAATAAAGTGTTTCAAAACTCCTACTGCAAAAACATCTTCAAAAATTAAAATGTCCTTTATTTATGTGATAATGACCGTCAAGGTAAAATTATATTTCGAAATGTGTCGGCAACTTTGGGTATTTTTTTTACGTATGGCTTTATCTATAACAAGCCACATTTTCTTCAATATATAAGATGGTTATTAAACATACGGCAAAAATTCAAGCGGTCATTCTTTGGATTGTTTTAAGAATCTTTTGTTCTTTGATGATTTTCGGAATGCTGCTTTGTTTCAAAGATATAGGGCGATAAAGGTTTTTTCGACAAAAACAAACTTTTATTACCTAACATTAATTGTAAAGCTTCTTAATCTACAATAACTGCTGAAAATGACTACCACCAGCTAGGATGCATGAATCCAGTCTTCTTCTCATTGACTCCCGAACTTTTTCAAAACACTAAGGTTGTTTCTTATTGCATTAAACCCATCAACTATCCAATTTCTCAAATCTTCTACTTTTTCCACTGGAATATGTAAACTAACGACTTCAGAAGGTCCCATAGAAAAAAAAATCAAGGTTGCGGGATCGAGCAGGTCATAAATGAGCTCCATCTCGACCAATCCAGCGGTTTTTAGTAATCAGAATGTTGTTAAAAGATACCGGTATTGTTTTTGTCGAAAAACCTTTATCGCCTTGTATTTTCGAAACAAAGCGGCATTCTGAAAAGCAATACTGGACTAAACATATCTTTCACCTTGCTACCTCCATCAAGCTGTGCTCTAATTTTTAATATATCTAGTACTTTCATTGAACGTAGTATTGCATTATTTTAATTTTAATGTTTGTATGTTTGTATTTCTGTCTTAAAACTTGCTTAAGAAAAAAGAAATCTATTTCAGCTCTTATTAAACCGCTACGCCAGTTGCCTGAAACTTAAATGCAGCAACGGGCCATTGGTTAGATATAAAACGTATAAGTAATGCAGGCTACATTCAATTTTTATTAAAATATAAACTAATCGCGAAAATAAAATAGTAAAGGAGACCGGGACAGGTTTACACACTTTTTTAAATATCATTTTTATATTTATAGTAATAAATCTATTTCACTCAATTTTCATATCCATTCATTAGTTAAACTTTAAGCTACAACTTACCTTAAATTTATATTATTTTCAAATTAAAAATATTTTTTGAGGTAATATCACCCGTACAAATGAGTACAAATGAGTCAGAACACAAAATATACTGAATTACTTGTTGTAGTACAGTGATCATATGCCCATGTCTTACACTCTGTGCCTTGTACCCGCTGTACTCCAAGTTTTGACTTTTTATATGGCCTCAAACAGTGCGTAAATCTGTCCCACATTTCGTGTGTAAACTTGCCATGTGTTGATTAAAACTAAACCTCTAGGTTTTGTTCATAAGGTTAACAATCCACTCTATAACTTAAACTAACCGCAGAAGAACGGATAAGCAGTAATAAGTCTAACAGGATAAGCAATAATGATTTATGGCGATCTAATGATACAAATCCTATAATTGCCAATACATTAGTGCGAAAATTTATGTACCAGAAGAAAAATTAGAAAAAGTTGTCTATTTCACTGTTCTTACACGCCACTAACTCCAGACTGTTTGGAGGGTACATGGCGGTTGTAATTTTTCTCCTCGACTCGAAAGCGGTGCGCTCCGGCGGTAAGCAAACTGTAAGGAATGTGTAAAACCTACCCCTGTATCAAACCCGCCCCGGTCTCGCCTAAGGTTTGTTTTCAACAAAATACTGATTTAAAACATTCAAGAAGTTAGTATAATTTTTCTTTTTGAATCCCCACATAAATTCACAAATGTCAACTTTTTAAGAAAAGATTACGGGCCGAGTATGGAACGTTTGCGGGCCATATCCCTGTTTGCGACTCTGCTAATCGGTTTTAATATATTATTTGTTTTATTCAAGATGCAAATAATTACAATAAAGTCAAAAATTATGAAAAGAAGCGTGCAAACGGATAAAACAATGATAAGGGGGAGGATTGAGATATGCGGGAACATTCGGAATATTCCTAGATTATATGCGGAATTCTGGTATATTTCGAAGAACTTTATTTCTTCTTGAGCTGGCAGGCCGTCGAAACTTATCCATATCATTCATCCTACTTCTTATTGGCTACTAGAAATTAAGATAAAAATTCTTTAATCTATGGGTCTTTTTATCAATGCAGTGCAATAATTCCTCGCTCAATCACGACCACGTGTAAATGGGAATTCGTGAAATAAGTAAGCAAAACTGTCAATTTTTGCAATGGGTTTCGTTTGGAATGGCCATAAATGTCTGCACTTTTCATGGAATCCATAATACAATCAAATTCTAGGTTTTCGCTTAGGGGTTAGCTAGAGTTTTTGAATTAATTAAATACAAGTTAGCATAAGAATTATTACAATTTGAAAATTTAAACTCTACAACAAAGAAGCGTTATTGTCATTTCCTTTGTTATGTTGGTGGAGTCCTGATTGGCTATCAGTTATCAAAAAAAAATTGAAATAATCCGCTTACTGATGTATGGTAGATATTGTGATGTTCGCAACACTTTCTTCAGATTCGGCCACGAAGAGAAAGCAGAATACAAAATTTTCGGCAAATTCTTTATTTTGACTTTTATACTATAAAAGTAAATACACCGCGGTTTCAAAAGTTCCCGAACTGCCCCTTCTGTATATAGAGAAAGCCTAACCTATGACAGCAGGAGCAATGTTCGGCCAACCACTAAAATAAACCATGCGCTGAAGTAAATTACATAAAATCAGTTTTACATAGTGGCAAAGTTTCTCAAATGTGTTTATTTTATTTCATTCGTTTGTATTCACGCAATAAACTGTTACTGTACCGGTATAAGCTTAATACCGTATACCGTAGGTTTTATAAATAAACTTCTATTTTTTACTTTAACCTTTTATTTCACTCTCATAGTATTCGCGTATTCGCATTTATGTAAAATAAATAGAGGGATTCGTAAAATAAATAATTGTCTACCATCCCTTCAGCATACCTGCACAACAGTACGTTATGGAAAGAAAGTCATCTCCTGCGTTCGGGAACTTTTGAAACACACGGTATTATAATATACATATGCTCTCCCTTTAGGGATTTGATCATTGCAGGGGATTTGAACTCGATTCCTTAAATCGGGAGTCCTCGGAATTCTATCAAAAATGAGAGGGAGCATCTATTAAAAATTTATGGCTGAGCATTAAACTGGCTTATAGTAAATAGGCGGAATATTAGATAAGATTCTACTTAATTTAGAAATCAATGTTCCTCGTCATCACTGCTTGTTGACGAGGACCGTTACCACTTGGCTCTAGAGACAGAATGTGAATAAAACATTGTAACCCAACCTGGAATTCGGTACCATTGACTTTAGAAAAGCAGATTTTAACGGGCTATTAGATTTCTTTATAAATTTAATTGGAATATTTTAGACAACCTACAAAATGTTGATCAGATGTGGATGAAATCTGCAGTATTATTAATAACGCATATAAAGAATTTATTCCATTTAGAAAGATGTTAAATAAAATAAACTCATTTCTTCCATAGATCTCCTCTCTAACACAAATTTATTTAAAAAAATATGGCATATTTGTGGACTATGAGAACTTTAAACTCGACAGATAATTATTTAAACGGCAGCAAAAACTTGACAAATTAAATTATTTCAATCAGATATCTAATTCTATAAAATATAAACCCAAGAAGTTTTGAATTATAATAAACACACTTCTTGGATATAAGAATACCATTCGAATTTATACTTTTTTAAACGACCCGAACAATCCGAACTTACAACATTCATCTTCTTGTAAGCTATTTTGAGAAAACAATGAGTTCATCTTTTTATTATTTCAGAACTTTCCGAGAAGTATCTTAGGGATCTCAACGAATAAAGTGATTATTGAATTTGAATTATTGCGATTGGCAAGATGTTGAAAGATCGATGCTGAAATATAGAAAATTTCCCTGACTTTGTTTTCAAGCCCTTGATAGGCCCCTAGACTTTTCAACACTACCTACGGTTGGATTCCTGAAGCTTGGAAACACTTTCCAATTGTTGCGATTCCAAAGAGCAAACTCCTCTGTAAAATTGAATATTTTAGATCAATTTCTATGGTACCCTTTACGGCGAAGCTGTTGGAATCATTAGTTCTTACGATTGAAAAAGCAAGTTCTGAAAGTCTTAATCTTGAATATCAACATGGATTTTCTAAAAGGAATTCTACTTTTTCGAGCTTACAGGTTATAACGTATATTATTGCGCTCTGCTATGGATAGTAGAGGTCAATTGAATGTGTGTTATTTGGATATTGCTAAGGCTTTCGACACCGTTGTACATGTCAATTTGCGTTGCTCAATGTGGATACCTACATTGCTTTCTTTATTCGTAACAGCTGCAATACAAAATTTTTGGTACTATCAAATTGGGCTTCCTCAGGGATTTTTTTTATTTAACTTCTACATAATTGATATATTTATATTATTTGAAGAAAGTGAAATATCAATATTTCTAAAGCGGGGCTCTCATTTTTCGCTCTGTACGATGCTGCAGCATAGCACTGAAAGGTTGAAATAGTAGTTTATGCAAGTATCTACAGGAAGACCAGCGACCAAGCTATTTACTAAACCTGTTGTTTTTATTTTTTTGTGGTAAGACGGTTTGTCCTTCATATTCATAAAATGGGCAAATTCACGATCAGGGCCTAACACATAACCATTTAAGTGAAATTACAAACTTGTATTTACAGAAATCTACAGTAGAAAAGTTATGGTAACCTAATTCTGATTAAATACGAGGAGTTATCAGAAAGTAACTACGTGCTACCAGTGATTTTTACAAATGGCCGCCGCGTTCACATCGTCTACAGTGGAAAAACAGCGAGCTGTTAGAAACGTTTCTTTTCGCAAAAGGTAAGAAACCCGCTGAAATTCATGGGGAAATGGTAGAAGTTTATGGTGCCGACTGTTTGGCATTCTAATGTAAAATGTTTCTGGAAGGAAGAGTTAGTCTTGTCGATAAACAGCGTTCTACGGAGCCTGCGTCAGCGGCAACAGTAGCCATTATCGAGGAAATTAACAACACAATCAGAGAAAACCGTCGCATTTCCTTGAAAGAAATGAGTGAAATGTTTCACATATCTACATGGATCTACATCGGATATGGTGCATGAAAAGCTTGGATACCGCAAAGTCTGTTCGCGTTGATTTCAAAAAGTTTGACATTGGAACAGACCGGCAACAGAATGGAGTGCACTCTCCAACATCTTCAGCGGTACAACCAGGAGGAGAATGCGTTTCTGAAGGGCATTGTCACAGGAGATGAGTCCTGGGTCTTCCACCACATTTGGGTCTGAAACTACAAACAGTGTGTGAAAATATCCATATTTTCCGCAAAAAATTCAAAGTTTCTCATTCAATTCGGAAGATTATGCTTATAGTTTTTTGGGATGTGCAAGGCATCCTACTCACAGAGTTTTTGCCTCGTGGGTCAACCGTCAACGCCGCTACCTATAGTGAAACCTTGACTAAATTGCGGCGTGCTATTCGGGATAAGCGACCAGAAAGAGGAAACTATGTTCGACTTCTTCATGACTACGCCCGCCCGCATATGTCCTACGCCGTCAAGCAAAACTGGTCCAGTTCGGTTGGGAGGTTCTGGACCATCCAGCCTACAGTCCAGATTTAGCGCCCTCGGACTACCACTTCTTTGGCCCCATGAAGAGATTTCTGAGTGGTCAAATGTTTGAGACTGACGATGCACTCAAATCTGCTGTGCGTCTTTGGCTGTATACACAGCCGACGGAGTTCTGTGGGCGGGATATACTGAAATTAGTGGGATAAATGCCTAAATCGTCAAGGTTCCCATGTGGAAAAGTAGATAAAGACGTGTAGTTTCAGCTGCACTTAGTGTTTTTACCTTTTTTTTTTGTAATTTTCTTTGAAAAAATAATTGGTGTAACTTTCTGATATTTCCTGGTAATATAAAATTTGTTGATTATAATCTTTCTGCATGCTGGCTTTAGGTTTATTTACTTAACATTATAATTCGTAAGAAAATATTTATTTCTATGTATTGAAATAAATTTCTATCATTCAAAAACTATTTTCTGAAAACGTGAATTCCTCCATTACTTTTACCATAATATATTCTGGAAAAGAATTTGTCTTCTACAGAATTTGTCTTCTAAAAGTTGTTGACTTGGTTTTCATTCATATAAACTCATGCATATATCTCATTTATACACCAAAGTACACACATGGACGTAAATAACTACCAGGCGATTATTTTAATTATTAATATCATTTATAAGTAAGCTCTTTATGCGGAAAAAGCGTGAACATTCATGAACGTGATTTATTCGTTTCCCTTCCTGTCATCTCTATCATGAGTGGCTTCCTTTTCTCTCCAAAGATCTCTTCACAATCCTCTCGAGTTAATTTGAAACAGATTGCTGCCTTGCTGTTATGTCATCCAATTATATCGTTCGTTTGAGAAAAAGCCTTGTAACTTTTTTCAACTCTCCTTTCAATCTGTGTGGAATTCTCAACATCTCTCTCTTACTCGGCTCCTTCAAATAGTCGTAAGTCTTGGTTCCATATAATCCTTTGCACAAGGGGCGCTAACACGGGCGGCCCGAAAGACAAGCTGGGTTTGCGTGTGTTGAGCACGTCGCTATAAGGAAGGGAGTATTTGGAAAAAAAAAATAACCTGAAGAAACATTTTTTCGTGCCAAAAAAGCAAGAGGAGATACAGCTACTAGCATGTCGTGTTTGAAAATAGCAGTCACCGCTGGCTCAGAGAACAAGAGGAACCGTTGATTGCGTCGGCTTTACTCATTAACCACAGGAATGAAGATGGGTTTAAAGGAGGTTTATTTATTGAGAAGGTTTTTTCCCCTTCTTTTTCAAGTTGTTGTTGTTGTTCCTTTTTTTCGTTTTAGGTTTACTGTGCCAAGAGTAAAGTATACACTCTCTTTCTCTTGTCTTTCTCTTCCTCGTTGACAGTATAGTTAAAAGAACACAGGAGCATTACAAGCATGTTTTTGCAATGACTTGTTTAGTAGACGAAATGATAAATCGGCATGTAAAGTTATGATCTAAAGTTTTTATGCGGCTGTTAATTATGTCGGAATTCACGTCTTCGGACCTCACAAGATTTTCATAGATGAATGCCCCTTTAATGTTTTTTATTGGACATGTATGCTTACTTGTTGATAATAAAAAGGTTTATTTCTTTAAAAAAAATTAAGAGGAACATTTCGTCGGCGATAAAAATTCCTTCATTTTGAGGTAACGCACTCCAATGAAAATGTACGACTAAATGAAAGTCCTTGTCCACTTTGATTAAAGTGTTATTCCTACAGGTAAAAAAAATCTTAACTGGTTTTAAAATTAGGAATAGATGTAATTAAACAACATTTGTCAACTTTTTTAACCTAAATTGTTGTTTTCTCAAAGTTGTTGTTGTTTGTTTGGTTTTTTTTTTTACTTAATTGAACGGTACATTCAATTGGAACAATAGAAGCAATTTATAATGAAAAATATTTCATTCCTTCTTTGCTTCAACTAGCTATTACATTAAATATTAAATTTGTATCCTCTTTTTTGCAATACAAATGGAATTTAAGTTCAAATAGCAGCTGAGAGAGCATTTTTATAAACCTTTTAAAACATCTACAAAAACCATTTCAATTATAGTTTTTGAACTCACTGTAATCACTTTTTTATCGACTGCAATTAGGCTAAGTTGAATTTAACAATTTATTAATTTTCCTCTTACTAAACAATTTAAATTAATATTTTATACATTTTTATTATTTATTTAATTTGTGATAGATCCGAAAGAGAAAATTGAGTGGTAAAGGAGGTGGATGGCTGAAAAGGCGCTCAAATTATCGCCACTATTTTTACAGTCCAATACTCATTTAAAATCGCGCTTGTCGACCGTGGTGTAAGCGCTTTTTATCGGGACGATCTATCTTGGATTCCAAGACTTTGAGAGATGGGATCCATGTGGGAATCATATGCAGATGGGATGGAGCACAAAGTTTTAGGGCCACTGACAAATGGGCTTGGAAGCGCCCCGGAATGCGTAGCCATTGGAAATGAACCAATCGCTCACTGTCGCTCCTTTTCGGCATATTGTCAGCAGAGGGGAATCTAGGGGAAGGGGATAGGGTGTGAAATGGTTTATTAACACTGAAAACACGCACACCGCCCCCTCTCCCTCACCTTATTTCCCTTCTAGAAAAGCTCCTGGTAATATGAAGATAAAAAATAATCTGCTGGCAGAACTAATGAAACGATCATAAAAGAAAACGGAGGAAATAATTTTAAAATTCTTTGTAGGTTTCTTTGCCTCCCTGAGCATGATGAATTCAGTGTTTCAAATGCAAGTTTATATGTTGGATGTTATATTAAGCCAATACGAAAGAAGTATCCAAGTAAAAGGCTCATCCATTTTTAAGGTTGGGATATATTGTAAACGCTTAAAAATATTATATTAAATGACCTTATCTTTTATACAATTTTCTCAGTTAATTTTTGTCTAATAGAAATTGAACGGATTAAAATAAAACTGATTATTTTTATTGTAGATGAACTACATTGTATTAATAGTTTAAGTGGAAAGTTACTTTATAAATTATAATAGAAAAGTAGATAAAATAAATTAAAATAAAAATGAATTTAATAATTTGATATTCTCCTTTTATAATGTAAATGTAGTAAATTAAAATGAATAATAAATAGAAAAGAATAGAAAAGAAAGTCACTTGAAGATAATGCTGAATAAACTTGTAGATAATGTGTTGAAAGTTGAATCTTGAAGATGGCAGAAAAATGATGAAAGTTCGCAGGCACACTTTATTTTGAAGAAATACCCCAAAAAGATAATACTGGAGTGAATGATGAATATCTTGAAATATTGAACGACGACAGTCTTGAAGTATATGTAGTAAAATTATTTTTTTAGAATTTTAGTGTCCACTTGTTGTTTATGTGTATTGCCAAACCATCAATACTCCTTTCCTTTATTAATAAAATAAAAACATAATATACAGTTCAACAATTATATTCCAGTGATGTATGAGATCATCTCATTGAGATGGTCCGTTATTGAAAGAGATTTTTTTTTTCCAGAAAGAATATCTTGTAGAAGGAAATTGAAGATGCTGACGAAGTTGAAGAAATGTAAAACTTTAAGAAATATCTTGAAGAAAGAAATTAATGTTCTTGAAGAAATGAAGATCATAAAGAAATTGACGAGTTGAAGAAGTTAGTCCTGTAGAAGGGAATTGGAGATGTTGAAGAAATGTAGAATTCGTAGTCAAGTCCAAATATAATGGTGAAGTCTAAAATAAATAAAAGTACAAAAACGCTTTCTAGTCTAGCCAGACTTTCTTTAGTTGCAATATTTTCATTTAAATTAATTTAAAAAACGAATTATGGTCTATAGATATACATGGTCATTGAGCTCCATTTTTAAAATGAAACTAAAGTTTCTAGCTCCCAATAGGGCGGGAACTCTATTGAAAAGTGACGCTGCATGTATAATCGGCCCAACTGCGCCTGCAGCGCCGCCCTATCGGCAGATAGAAACTTTACTTTCATTTTCAGTTTCAATGAAAACCTGTAGCGCAGGTCACGGTCGGCCCTAGTGCGATCTATGCGGCACCTGGCGCGATCTGTTTTCGTTAGTTTCTCGAAACAATGGAAAATGGCGGAAGCTCGATGACCATGAATATCTATAGACCAATGACGTATATAACCGATAGACTCCGAATCCTATTGTTAACAGCGCCGCCAAAGTGAAGCAAATTGAAGCCATTATAGTCTGGGCAGGAGTGAGCCGTGAGTAGTTAGCTGTCTGGATGCTTTATTTTTGACGATTTTGGACCCGAGGAATAATTAATTCAAAACCATTCCTCAAAGTTGTTCTGCGTACAACTGTACAAACAGGCACGAAAAAGGATCAGGCCCCGGCGCGGAAAAGTCACCTGATCATACTAGTCCGAGTAACAATGTAACCTTCATTGTTTCCATCTTGGATTTTAACAATCGATATTTTATCGTTTGTTGGAAAGAATGAAGGTTGGATTGTTGGTCGGACTACTATGATCAGGTGACTTTTCCGCGCCGGGGCAACACCTCCTAGACAGAAGGCCTGTTAACGGAAAGGTCATACATTGTTCATCATCATTAGTCGACCATTGTTAATAATAATAAGCCCTAAATTTGGTCGATTACTGATGATGTAACAATGTATGACGATTCCGTTATCAGGCCTTCTGTCTAGTAGGTGTTGGCCGGGGCCTTAATTTCTCGTTGAATGCGTATAGACCGTGAACAATGTGATGAAAGGTGAAAGTTAATTTTGATTGTTGAGATTGTTGGGGAACGAAACAACGAAGAAGTTAAACTGTTGACTTAAATCGAAATTAGTTGGGGTTTTTTTAGTTAAAATGTGCCATTATTATTTATTTCATATGAAGGTACGGCTAAATTTTTTTGTGATATTTTTATGTATAATTTTATTCTTCATTTATGATTTTTATATATGACCAATTGGGAGAATGATTCTTAGTGGTGCAATGGTTTAGTATACTCTGTCGTAGCCTACAAAGCGTAGCCCACGAGAAGGACAGGCCCTGGCCAACACATCCTAGACAGAAGGCCTGATAACGGAAACGTCATACATTGTTACATCATTATTAGTCGACCGAAGCCAACGAAAAAAAACAGGCCTCGAAGCAACGCCACCTAAAAAACAAAGCCTGGTCACTGCGTCATCACACCAGGGCTGACAATCCAACTTTCATTGTTTACAACAAACGAAAAAGCACCTGTTGTAATCAGCGTTTTTCGTTTGTTGTAAACAATGAAAGTTGGATTGTCAGCCCTGGTTTGATGACGCAGTCCACAGGCAGTCAGAAGGCTTTGTTTTTTAGGTGGCGTTGCTCGAAGCGGAAAAGTCACCTGATCATCTGGGTCCGAACAACAATCCAACCTTCATTGTTTCCAACAATCGGAAAAACACTCATTTTTTACATCCAAGATGGAGACAATGAAGATTGGATTGTTGTTCGGACCCAGATGATCAGGTGACTTTTCCGCTTCGAGGCCTGTCTTTCTCGTTGTCCTCGTAGTCGACCCGTGGCTAACGAGAAAGACAGGCTCCGGCACTGAAAATTCACCTGACCAAGATAGGTCTATTAACAATGTAACTTTCATTGTTTCCATCTTGTATTTTAACAGTCAGTGTTTTTTCCTTTGTTGGAAACAATGAAGGTTGGATTGTTGCTAGACCTATTTTGATCAGGTGACTTTTCAGTGCCGGAGCCTGTATTTCTCGTTAGCCTCGTAGTCGACCAAATTTTGGGCTTATTATTGGTAGAAATAGGATTAACAATGGTCGACTAATGATGATGTAACAATGTATGACTTTTCCGTTATCAGGCCTTATGTCTAGGTGGTGTTGCCCTGGCGCGGAAAATCAGCTGATCATCTTAGTGCTAGTAACAATGTAACCTTCATTGTTTTCAACAAACGAAAAATTGCTGATTCTTAAAATCCAAGATGGAAACAATGAAAATTACATTGTCACTACCTCTAAGATGATCAGCCGATTTTTCCGTGCCAGGGCCTGTCTTTCTCGTTGGCCTCGGTACAAAGATAAGGAAAGCCTGCCTATAGTCCATCCAGCATTAGTTTGCGCGAAATGTGATGGACATTTCAATTGTTATGTACTGTTTAATTTTTGTTGTAACAATGTCCAACAATTGAAACGGCCATCACATTTCGCGCAAACTAAGGCTGGACGGACTATAATAGCTCGCTCCTCTGTTGTTGCAATGATGCAAAATTTTGGGATTCAGAAAGGACAAAAGATCTATGTGCTATTTAGGTACGTAAAGGAATGAAATTCAGTTTACAGATTCGTCTAGGCAAGATCTACATCACTATGAAGTTTAGGCCCAATTGTTCCAGTGGCAGTCACTTGGTTGTTAGAACTATGAAAACATATTGCATGTGATATGTCATTCCATCGGAAATGATGAGAAAGGAAAGAAGACACGAGCTTTTCTACATTTTCTACACACCACGTTCGAGAAAATCAGTTTTTTGATTAAAAAACTTGGAGGGGAGGTAAAAAGTGCAGAGAAAGTGCATTCCTCGTTCATTTAGGCTGTTAATGTATCGACGGTAGCCCGTCGATCATTCTTAAAATTTCGAACTTTTTATCCATCTAATTGGTATATTTTTTTTGCTAGGTTAATAACAGTTTTCTTGGTCAGTTAGTGAAGTGGGATAAGCATCCCCACAAATTAAAAGTTATAATTGACCGCTTTACTGACGTAATCATCTACAGCTCTGATCTGCAGTCTATATGTCATGCTTTTTACACAAATAGTTTATTAGTATACAGCCAAAACTCTGGACACAAGATTAACAAAAAAAAGTAAGAAAAGAAACCATTAATCCACATAAATTGAATTTATAAAATGTACATATGAGTTTTTATTATATAAATTTCATTTATCTGAATTAGTGGTTTCTTTTCTTTCTTTCTTGCTAGTTTATTAGTTTTGTTATTTTTTTCTACAAGTAACATATACAATTTTTTATTAGGAATTCATAATTTTGTTGCTATAAAATATATATTATGGTAAAATTTATTAGAAATATATATTTATCCCATTAAGGATTTTTATGTACAAAACAATAAATCGTCCAATGTAATTTTTGCTCTGCTTATTTTAATCATTTTCTAAATAATAATGCTTGAAGAAGATTTATTCTTAACAGTTTACGCAGGCGAAGTTGCAAGCAAAGTCTGTCTCTTTTATAAATAACTCTCTTTTAAAAGATATTCTTCAGTTATGCAATAATTTGTATACTCGCGTTTGATGCATTAGTCTCACCATAGTTTCGCTTTTCCACATAAAAGATCTGTTTTCCCTACTCTAGAACACAATTTTCTTCATTCCATAGAAAAAGAAATTAATGTTAGTTGCACACAAACACACACAAAATACGAAGAAAAGAGTGAGTGAGTGAGTGAGAGAGAGGGAATGAGAGAGAGAAAGCGAGGCGGACTAGGCGCTTTTGCGCCGTGACACATTCAGAGTCATCAGTCTTGTCAGGAAAAACATGAAAAAGAAAACATGGTTACTTGAGACGAACATCAATTATGCTTGTGTGCTTCTCATTTCCTTTCTTCCTTTTTTTATCCTGCATTATAAATATGACAACTTCATAGCAGCAGAGAAAATTGGTCGAGAGGAAAGGGAAAAAAATGACCTGTATTTATAAGATGCAGCCGCTGGAATGCCAAAATAAATCTACATCAACTAAATGCTTCTTTTCCTCATGCCCCCTCCTCGTTTCCCTTTTTTGTTGGCTAGTTTGCTTTACGACTCATTTACCTGCACAGTAAAAATATATATTGAAAGCACAGTAAGGAATATTATGTGCCTTATGTGCCCAGATTCATTAGAGAGAATCAAATTTATGTCTGTATTATACAGCCTGTCTGTTCTTAGTTTATCGCGCTCAAATTTTCGATAAATCATCGAGCCATCTGCAGAACCTGATTGTATAAAGTATAATCAACATGTATGAAGAATAGAGGAAAATTTGAGCGCGATGCAAGAACAATCCAGAAGAACCCTATATTGACCCCAAGGGATCTTGGAAATCCTTAAATAAAATGACCATAATGAAAATAAGATTATTATCCTGATCTTTAGTATCCGTTTACGCCTTTGACTACTATTAAGCAACGTATTGTTGTTGTTTTTTCTTCTTTTCCTGCTTCAATGAAAGCGACGATTGGGTTGCATAGATTCGTATGAATGCACTGATGCATTTAAATAATTAACTTATCTAAAAACGATATAATTAATGCATTAATGCTCCATATTCATAGTGGCTCAATTGGTTTTTAGCCGAATGTTCCTGTTCGAGTCCAGGCTCTGGGATTTTTTTCCAATTTTCACCAACAATTTAAACATGTAAGGTATGGCGTGTAATAAATTCTCATAGAACGTTCTTGAGTTATTCTTTAATGAATATTCCGCCAGTAGAAAATATATTCCCGACCTGAGAACTAGGCAACTCCTGTAACCACCCCAAAGGACATATAGATAACGTAATGCTTCCATGTCCATAATGGCTCAATTGGTTCGAACGTCGGCGCAATTGGTTCTTTCTTCGAGTCCAGACTGTGCAATTTTCTTTCCAATTTCATCAATGATATCATTAATATATCCTCTACAAAACTATGCATTTCTTCCCGGATATATTTTTCTCTTAGTGGAGAAATTTCTTCCCCAAATTTCAATACACAATGTATTTAAACTCAAATCTATTCCGTTATTACTGCACTATTTAAAGCGGTTATTCATATCGTTTATTTCAAGATGGTCACCCCATTCATGTATGGGCCCTATTATTGCTTTAAAATACCAAGAAGTAAATAAGCTGAAACATACTTGCAAATATATCAAGTTAACATTAAATCACTTTTGGGTTTTGCCTAAATTTTTATGGGTCGCGAAATACTGTTAGTTTTATTTTGTAGGGTCTCCAGCATTCGCGCTACATGCCACGTTGTCACACCAACAATGTCACGCAATGTACGAGGTTCAAGAAATTAACAATGAGCTTTCCATGCAAAGTTCAAGAAAATATCAATTTCAACTTTTTTGCCAAAATGCTTTTCCCACGTGAAACAAAGACTATGTACAGGGTGATTATAATTAAACTTCCCCTACTTAACCGTCTCTATTTGCAAATCGAGTGATCGCACATGTGACCATTGTCAGGCACACAATGTAAACATTGTCAGGGACATGGATAAGAGGAATAATGACTAAGTAAGTCCAATGTGTTGCAAAATCATACAACATGCATGGTTTCTGGTACAAAATATGCTCGATGTGGCGCCCGTCAGTGTCCAGGTTAGTCTGAAAGCGTAGGATAGCATGCTGTAAAGCTGCATGAAGCATCACCATATTAGGAGCCTGCAAATTTTCTCTTCGTATTGATCCATTGGACTCTCGCCCATTATTTTATCTGTTAAAGCTCTAGATTAGGAGCTTTATTTATTTATCCTAATCTGTGACTTATCAACGCACCTGGTGCCCATATATGGTACTAATGGCAGTGGTGGCGCTTTGACGCATGCAAATCTTGCGCCCCATAATCTGGACATTATTTCTACCAAATTTGGTACAGTAAATGGGCATTGGAATGCTTTTACACAGTGTTCCCTTCAAAATAGTCCTCTTGCGAAGCCTTACCATGAGTCCAGCGTTTCTGTCACTTCAGGAATGCGTCCTGGAAGTCTTTATGTTGAAATGAGTCAAGCACCTTCTGCGATTCGCACTGGATATGCTCAATCGTATCAAAACGGCGACTTTTCAAGTGGATCTTCACTTTCGGAGAGAGAGGGCAAAGTCTGCAGGAGCCAAATCTGGCGAGTAAAATAGGTGTAGAAGCGAAATCATTTTGTTTTTCGCAAGAAACTCACGAGTGAGGAGAGGTCGGTGAGAGGTGGAGGATCCAGTTTTTTCTACGCCACAGACCTGGACGTTTTCGCCAAACGTCTTCCCTGAGATTGCTCGTTGCTCGAATTTGCTCTTTCTCAAATTTAATGTCCATGATAAAATCGCAGACGACCTCACAAAAGCACTATTTTCTAAGTCCTCTAGGCAAAATTTATTTTCCTAAGAAGCTTGGGCCAAATTGTCCCCGTGGGGTCGGAGATGTGGGCGTGGCAGTCACTTGATCTTTAGAACTATGGCAACATATAGGATGTGATATATCATTTGATCGAAAATGATGAGAAAGGAAAGAAGACAGGGTTCTTTTTTATTTTCTAAATACTAAATTCTAGAAAATAAATGCTTTGATAAAAAAAACTGTGGGTTAAAAAGTGCAGATGAAGGAGTAAAAATTGATGAACTCAGAACTTCCGCTATTTTCCTATGCCTTCTTCGGGAGGCTTAATTTCTTGTTGGTATTCACATATCGCCACTAAAATCATTGTTACGTAAGGATATATGTTTAATATACCATGTCAGTCCTTATTGTCCTGTTTATACTAGAAAAGTGATTTATATTTCGTTATTTTTTATCACGTATTCGTTATGGGTTATACATATATCAATTTGGAATATATTTTAAAGATATTATTAAGATAATAAAATAAAATAAAATCATTAAAGAAATAATACATGACACTAGGTTACAAGAATATCCAATAGAGTATCAATATAAAGAATTAAAAATTCTAAAAATCAAAACTTTATTTGAATAATTGGTGTTTCATAATTGGTGTCCCGTTTTTAGGTCCAAATAACGACTCAAGGGGAACAGATTGGGGGAAAATGAATATTGATTATTTGGTTTTAATGTTCCCTAATTCAGAATAAAAACATTTCGCGTCCCTGAGGGTGAAGGGGTAAATTTTGAAAATTATAATTTTGTAGGGGTAAGGGTTAGACCCCATGTGTTATTCAGAAAGTTGTAGAGCATCGTGTAAAATGTGGGTTTAGCAAAAAACCCGGTGAAAAAATCTCATCCCCTGCCCTTTATCGAGTCGGTAAAGTGAAAGGTATGGCTAGCTAATGTAGACAAAAACAGAAAAACTCATTAGAAACTTATTAGAACTTTATTACTTATTAGAAAACAGTACATTTGAAAATGAATGAGAATGAATGAGTCGTTACCCTGAAAAGCTAATGGTCGAGTTTATTAGCTTTTCAATGTAACGACTCATTCATTCTCATTAATTTTCCAAATGTAGGCCCTACTGTTTTCTAATAAGTATGGTTTTTGTCCACATCGGCTAGCCATACCTTTCATTTTATCCACTCGATAAAGGGGGCAGGGCATGAGATTTTTTCACCGGATTTTTTGCTAAACCCACATTTTACATGATGCTCTACAACTTTCTAAATAACACATGGGGTCTAACCCCTACCCCTACAAAATTAAAATTTTCAAAATTTACCCCTTCACCCCCAGGGACGCGAAATGTTTTTATTCTGAATTAGGGGACATTAAAACCAAATAATCAGTATTCATTTTCCCCCAATCTGTTCCCCTTGAGTCGTTATTTGGACCTAATGACGGGACACCAATTATGAAACACCCTGTATATAGTACTTACCATAAATTACTTTTCGAAAAGATACTTAAAACACAAGAAAAATAAAAATTTTGACATACCTTAGATTTTTAAAAATTTTGGAAAACGAGAAACACAATTCTACAGGGTGTATCAGGTTCGATGGTCATAAAGTAGCTAACTCAAATGTTAAGGGTCTAAAAATCACGCGAAGTTTGCTGAAAACCTGTCGAAAACGTCTTTTAATCTCAACAATTGCCGCCGATTTAATTATAATCGCCCCTTTGAATTTAATGAACTGCTGGTGCGGAAAGTTCATAAATGACGTAACGACGCAATTTAAATTTTCAGTTTTCGACATTTTCGATAAGGAACTTTAAGTTTGTAATAATGCAAAGGATCACGCTAGGTACTTTATGACCATCGAACCTGATACACCCTCTTTATCCCATACTTGTTTAATAATATACCAGAATGGATACTTAATTAAACATCCTTTAACTTGATTAAGTCAATTTTTTTATATTGAAAGAATACATAAAAACAACCTGTATGTAAATATAAATTTATGAAAAGAGTCTCCGTTATATATCAAATGTTATAATTTTTGTCTTTAAACCCTAACTTAAATCCATAGAAGCCCAGAAAGGGCTTCGGATATTGGGGTTCTATTGTTACCTGTGAAGATATGAAAGAATTGGAATTTATATTATTGTGAAGTTGATAATTATTAAGTAGCGGAAGAATGGGCTACTTATTGGTTTCACAATGTCCGTCTGTCGGTCTGTCCGTCCGTTCATCTCCTTCCTAATTTCCGCATTCTTTGAGGTAGAAGGTTGAAATTCGGAATGTAGCTTACTATGGGCATGTGCAGGTTCACTATTTAATTTGGTTTTGATTAGCCCACAGGGGTCGGAGTTTCGAGGGTGGAAATTAGAGGGGAACAAAAGTCTACGTGTATTTACGCATATAAAGGAGTGAAATTTGGTATGCAGATTCCTCTAAGCAAGATTTCCATTACTATGAAGTTTGGGCCAAATTTTCCCAATGGGGTCGGAGTTGTGGGAGTGGCAGTTACTTGGTCTTTAGAACTGTGGCAACATATGGCATGTGATATATCATTCGATCGGAAATGATGAGAAACGAAAGAAGATAGAGCTCTTTCTCACTTCCTAAATACTACGATCGAGATAACCAATTATTCGATTTCAAAAATTGAGGTGGGGAGGGGGGGGTTAAAAAGTGAGATAAAAGGGAAAATATATATGATCTCAGGGCTTCTGCTAGTTCCTATACCTTCCTCGGGAGGATTAATTTCTTGTTACAGAGTTATATTATTATTGTTATTATTATTATTACTTATCCTTGTTAAGTAGCGGAAGAATGGAGCTACTCATTGGTTTCACAATGTCCATCCGTCCCCTTTATAATTTCTGCATTTTTTGAGGTAGAAGGTTGAAATTCGGAATGTAGCTTACTATGGGCATGAGAACCTTCACTATGTAGTTTGGTTTTGATTGCCTCAGTGGGGTCAGAGTTGTGGGGGTGGCAGTCACTTGGTCTTTAGAACTATGGCAACATATGGCGCATGGTATATCATTCGATTGAGAATAAATAATAGTTGTTAATTAAAAATACAAAATGAATAAAATAATGAGAATAATGAGAAAGGAAAGAACATATGGTTCTTTTATATATTCTAAATACTAAGTTCTAGAGAATAAATTTTTTGATAAAAAAAAAAATTGTGCGTTAAAAAGTGCTGATGAAGAGGGGTAAAAATTGATGAACTCAGAACTTCGGCTACTTTTCTATACTTTCCTCGGGAGGCTTAATTTCTTGTTCTAATTCTTCTTAAAGATGCATCCCATATAATCTCTAGGAGTTCACTGGAAAAATTAAAAGATTAATCTTTCTTCTTTCTGTATACTGCCATTTTAAATTTAAGATTTTCTAAAAAGGCGACCACAGCTAGAACAATTTGTGGCCTTTTGTTATCCCAGAGTGGTCTTCAAATATTGATTTGCTTTTTTTGTAAGATAAATCTCAAAGCTTGCATGATAAAACATTTACTTCTTTAGAAGTTATAAAGAAGATGTGTCGGAGGTTAGGCTGTCAAGTCGCAGAAAACAAGATGAAAAAAACGTGCATTAAAGAGAAAGAGTCCGTCGAGTGGCGCAAATGACATATATGTCAACGCAACGAAAAATCTATCCAACCAACCAACTCTCGAAGAAACGATACATGGGTATTCTAGATATTACATGGAATTTATTTTTGTAACAAAAGAGTTGCTTTTAATCTCTTTTTTTTGCAATAATTATACAGTGAACCCCCGTTATTATGAATCCGCCAAGTACGAATTCCCGCTTAATACGAATTGTTTCTCTGCTCCCGTGCATATGAATGCTATTCTTTCGCTTTGGGATAATACGAATAAAATTTTGGTTCTCCTGATATTCGTAATAACGGGGTTCCACTGTAGATACAGACTAGTCCTTTCGTCACACCCGTTTAAAAAATAAATTCATTGCATATTTGAATTACCAACCATGAACTCGCTAAGAAATTATTACTCCAATAAACTTGTGAGAATATTAAAGATTAAATACTACAGGGTGAATCAGTCAATTACGTACGATTCTAATGGTTTATTACTCAGGAACTAATAAAATAGGAATTTTATTAGTTATATAGATTTTACAATACACATTACACATTGGAATTTCACACCTCATAAACAACATGCTCGATGTGTGCTCCATTCATTTGTACAACACGACGAAGCCTGAGGGTGAAGTTTTGCAGCACTGCGCCTCGCATCTCTGTCAACCATAGCACAAGATTCGGTGATTGCCTGATGGAGCTCTTCCATGGTGCGGGGGCGTGTGCTGAACACCTTCTCTTTAAGGAACCGCCACAGAAAGAAGTCACAGGGGTTAAGGTCAGGACTGGTCTTTGGCCAACTGAATCCGTCGTTGAAGAGGTCTGGAACAGTTGGAGATGACCTTGTTGTTGAATTGATGGGTCAATTCTGTGGGGGTTCCTTAAGGAGAAGGTATTCAGCACACGCCCCTGCACAATGGAAGAGCTCCGTCAGGCAATCACCGAATCCTATACACTGTTTGACAATGAAATACGTGGCGCAGTCCTGCAAAACTTCATCCTTAGGCTTGGCCGTGTTATACAGATGAATGGAGCACACATCGAGCTTGTTGTTCATGAGGTGTGAAATTCCAATGTGTAATGTGTATTGCAAGATCTGACATTCCGATCTTAGTTCCTGAGTAATAAACCATTAGAATCGTACGTAATTGACTGAATCACCCTGTATAATTCTTAGAAAAATTATGACCCGTTTACTTAATTTAGTAAACAGGTATTATTTATTTAACATAAACAATGCCGTCAATATTAATACCTTAGGTGTTCCCCAGGGTTCAATACTTTCTCCTCTTCTCTTTGCTTTGTTCATAAATGATTTACCCTTGGCTTTAACACCTCGCACATCTTTTCGGATAATTTTATATGCTGATGACGTAACATTTATAGCCGCCAGCTCTGATGCTCTTCAAATGATATCTGCGCATAACGACGTCCTTACCGATTTGAAAATTTGGTCTTGCAAGAATTCATTGCGTGTAAACACTGAAAAGACAAAAGCTATGGTTTTCTATCAGAGAAACAAGCGCGATGTACCTAAAGTATTGCCTCTCTATTATGATGGTAATCTATTAGCTACTGTTTCCTCCTTTAGATATTTGGGTATAACTATCTCTCATGACCTTAGTTGGGACCAGAATATTGATTCATTACTTATTAATCTTAACGCGAAACAAGGTATTATCTCCAGACTACGCTACCTGCCCCCTAAAATTCTATTACTCTTATATAATGCGTGGATTCACTCCTCTCTTTGCTCCAGCATTATTTTCTGGGGATCTTCCACTTCTTGGAACCTTACTCGGATTCTTAAACTCCAGAAATGGTTCATACGAACTCTTCTTAGATTGCCTAAATTTGCATCTGTGTCACGCTATTTTAGCGAATACCGTATTTTCACCGTTTACCAATTGTATTTTGTTCGTGTTTGTGCATTCGTATTTAAAGCTTCGAATTCAAGCTTGTTTGTTTCCTCCACTACGTACTCCACAAGGTGACTATGTCCAAACTGATCACAACAAGGCCCAAGTCATTGCAGATTCACTGGAAATGCAGTTTGTTACTGCTACCAACGATAAGCCCGAGAGCCAAATCATGTCTCAGCGTGTGGAAGAAGGTATTGTCAACTTTGATGAAGTCCCGCAGCATTTAACGAAGTACAACATCGAGGCTGGAGAGATCGCCAACATCATAAGTAAACTGAAAAAGAAGAAGGCTCCAGGAAAAGACAAGGTGAGTAATAACGCCCTTATGAATCTCCCAAAGAACATTATTGACTTTCTCACCAATATCATTAGCGACTGCTGGAAATTTTCTTATTTCCCTGTGGCTTGGAAGAAATCTATTGTGTTGAGCATCCCCAAGCAGGGGCAAAATCCTGCAATTCCGGCGAGTTACCGACCTATTAGCCTGCTACCCACGATGTCCAAGGTGTTGGAGAGAACGATCCTTGTCAGATTCCAAGATCACTGTCTAGCAAATGACCTTTTTCGGGAAGAGCAGTTTGGTTTTCGTGCTGCCCACTCTTGTCCGATGCAGATATGGAGGCTCGTTGAAGACCTGAGCACCCCCCTGAACCTATCCAGGTACTGTGGGGTGGTATTTCTCGATGTCAGTAAAGCTTTTGACCAAGTGCGGCATAAGGACCTTGTCTACAAAATGATCAGAGACGGGTTCCCTGCCGATTTGCTTTTGATGATGAAATCCTTTCTTGACGGCAGATCCTATCAAGCCAAAGTTGGAGAAGATCTTTCCACACCCCGTGTTGTAAAGGCCGGTGTCCCTCAGGGTTCTGTCCTCGGGCCTGTGCTATTTAATTACTTTGTACATGATTTCCCGAAACCCGATAATTGTAATCTGTATTTTTATGCGGATGACACTGCCATTATGACATGGGCACACCAGCCTGCTCACGTTATCACTCGGCTGCAGTGCGCCTTGAAGCAGTTCGAAGACTGGTTTAACTGCTGGAAGTTGAACCTTAACGTCGGAAAGTGCAAGGCTTTGTACCTCAATAGGAGGCTCAAGCATCCCCCAGATTCTCTTGTTCTGTTCAATAAGAAACTGGACTGGGTGGACAACTACAAGTATCTGGGAGTTATCATTGACTCAAGACTCTCATGGAACCAGCATATGTCCTATGCTCTGAATAAAGTGAAGAGGGCTAAGTACAGTATCATAGCTCTCATGGGTCGCAACAGCGCCCTCAGCATTGACAACAAGCTACTTCTGTACAAATCGATTATCCGGACCATACTCCTGTATGGCATGCCTGCGTGGGCGACTATCTGTAAAACCAGATGGATTGAACTACAGTCATTCCAGAATGTTACCCTGAGGACCATTGCCCAGCTGGACAGAAGGACGGTGAAAAACCAATCCATCCACCTCGATTTAAACATGGCCCATATCGGTAAGTTTATACAGGATCTCCTTTTGATTATGATACAGAAGATGAAGACTCACGACAATAAGCTTGTGAAAGGGATACTGAAGAACTCAATGAATATGAACTGGCATACGAAGTATCGTAAACCGAGGCACGTTCTTGACATCAATTTTGAAGATATTAGCAACGTCTCTTTCCCAGTCTACTGGAAGATGTGATAATCTTATTTCTCCTTGTATTTTTAGCACATTTTCTATATATAGAAATGTGCTTATGTGATCGGTTTGTCCAGCTGTCCGTCCGTCCGTCCGTCCGTAGACAATCCCACAATTCATTGCATTGCATGTATTGAATTGCATGTATTGCAATCTCACAATTCATTCAATCATGTCTTGAATTGCTGGAAGAAACGAATTATCCTCGCATTTGGTAAAACGCGTGTTGAGAACATGGGTTCGGTTCTGCGCGTGCTCTAAACATTAATGAGATGGTGTGCGTGCAGGATGCACGTGTTTGACGATTATTAAAAGGGCAGTTCGCTCCCTAAATCAAGAGAATTTTTTTATTCCTAGGGAGCTTAGCATTTATTACGATAACTTGAAAACGAATTAACTTTTTCACAGTCTGTTTTCACCAATCCATTAAAATGGGACAGAGTACGCAGAAGTACGAACGTGAGATAGCAGGAATAAGTACGTGCTCTAATAGCACGTGCTTAAATAGTACCATTATGATACCCTCTTAAACATTTCCTATAACAAGATATGGCAAGTAATATATCAAACAAATTGTCACAACATATCATGAACGAATATAAAAGAGTAACTAGTGATAGCAAGTATCGGTCTAATGGCACGTGTACGTGCAAGGATGTCTCATGAATGAATATAACGGTATATAGTGATGTCTGAATTGTTTAGTAGTACGTGTTTTAATGGTACCAAATGGTACCATTGGAACTTTCAATGCTAGGACATGGCATTAATATATCAAACCGCTCGTAATAACGTGCCATGAGTGAATATCACGAGAAAATAATGATCATAGTTATTGGTTTAGTAGCACGTGCCCTAATGGTGCCCTATGATACAATATGGTAACCTTGGAACTTTCAATGCTAAGATATGGCATGTAATATATCAAACGACTCGTAACAACGTGCCAAGAGTGACTATCACGAGAAAATAATGATAATGGTTAACAGTTTAGTAGCACGTGCCCTAATGGTGCCCTATGAAACCATTGGAACTTTCAATGCTAAGATATGGCATGTAATATATCAAACGACTCGTAACA
>JAHWFO010115002.1:1187478-1221319 GCA_023313115.1 Rhysida immarginata
TTGGAACTTTCAATGCTAAGATATGGCATGTAATATATCAAACGACTCGTAACAATATGTAATGAGTGAATATCACGAGAAAATAATGATAATGGTTATTGGTTTACTAGCACGTGCCCTAATGGTGCCCTATGGAACCATATGGTACAATTGGTAATTCCAATGCTAAGATATGGCATGTAATAGATCAAACGACTCGTAATAAGGTGCCATGAGTGAATATCACGTGTAAATAATGACAATAGTTATTGGTTTAGTAGTACGTGCCCTAATGGTGCCCTATGGTACCATATGGTAACCTTGGAACTTTCAATGCTAAGATATGGCATGTAATATATCAAACGACTCGTAACAACGTGCCATGAGTGACTATCACGAGTAAATAATGATAGTGGCAATTGGTTTTGTAGCACGTGCCCTAATGATACAATACAGAATTTATAGAACTTTTAATGCTAAGATATGGCGTGTAATATATCAACCAACTCCTTACGCGTTATTAGATCTTTTGTTATCCATAGCTTATTTGAATCAAGAGTATAGTACTCTTAGGCTTAATGGTATTTAAAACTCATTACTAATTAATTTATTAGTAGTTAATCGCTTGCTTCAATAAGAGTTTAGTAATTTAATATGAAAATCTAATAGATGCTTACACATAACGCTTCAGCAATTGAGGCTCACTTCGTTTAACATTATGTGAGAATTCTTACAAATTAAAGAACTTTTATTTTTTTAAGTGTATGAGGAATAACTTCACTCTCCATTTACCTTTCATTCTTCAAATTTATTCTTTTAAATTCTCTCTATACGTTAGTCTATTTAAATAGTAATTTACAATTTAGTTTTCATATTTATTTATTTACTCTCAAGTGTTTTAAAATGTTAGTTAATTCTATATATCCATGTACGATGCTATAAATAGAAAATGTGCTCCCTTTATCCGCTTTGGCGGTAAAATCATTCTTGTTTTTATTTCGTTTGTTTTTTTGTTTCTGACAATCGTCAATCTTATTTTCTTTTTTGTATAATATGGAAGACCGCTTGGGTTGGTTAGGCTTCTTGACTACCTCAGTGTTATTCATTTGGAGTTTATTCTGGTTGGATGAGCTTTGTGAAAGCGCTGCTTTCGTCCCATCCTAACAAATGTACACTTCACTGTTCGATTGTCGTTGTTTGTTTCAATTCCTATTATACTTGTTCCCACTGCTGATAACCATCGATACCCAACACGATCGTCCCACGACCTATATCCCCCGCTAACTAAACCCAATTACTGCCGTCGATGTCTGTCATATGCCGGTATTAGATGTTAGCCCGCACCGAATTACGCGCTGTAGCGTCTTATCCTGCTTTTTATAAACTTTTAAAATACCACGTTTTCCATCTTCCCCTGGACTTTCGGATTTAAAAAAATTACATTTTTTTTCTTGTTTAAGTTTTGTTTGTTTATTAATAGACATATAATAGTGTTTTTTTTTGTAATAGTCTTTGTTGAGGCTAGTTTCTTTCTTTTTCCCTCTGATTATAAACATTTGTTGTTAGCGTATTATCTGTTTTTCTATTCTTTACCTTGTTTGAGCAATGTGTATTTTATTTATATTGGTCTAGGGGTGCCTCTTTGCTGGTCAATTTGTCCACTCTGGCACCCCTCGAGCTCCGATGTTGGTATGTAGTTTTAATTAATATTAAATAATTAGTATCACTTTGGTATGTTATATTTCTGTACATCCATGTGGGAAACGGGCGGGAATGAATTAATTTTTTTTTTGATTTGGATGTAATTTCCTGTATGGATTTATTCAATAAGGTACCGCTGAGGTTATTTTATATTTTGCAACTCATGTTAACAGATATATGCACTTACCTTTTTTTTATTCATTATAGTACGTTCTTGTAAGTCTGCTTGTTATTATTGTTTATTTCCTTTCTTTTTGGTTATAATGTTTAGTTCTACTAACTTGTACTCTTCAATATGTACTTGGTTGGAGCCCTCAGAGATCTAACTTGTCGGTCTATTAGACCATACAGATCTCTGTTGGGCTTTGTATGATATATCTTAACTCCTTAATAATAAATAAATAAATAAATAAATAAATAAATAAATAAAAATAAAAAAAAAAAAAAATATTCAAAGCAAATAAGTAAATGATATTGCTTGAGTAGATCATTGTTGAGTTAGTTCGTTATTGCCACTCCGCAGACCACTCCAAAGCCAGCTAAATTAAAGCACTATATAAAGAAAGTATGGACAATCATTGTTGCGGGCAGCCGTTTTGACTCCTATTTCATTCCTATTTTTTTAATTTATTCTTGTTTGCATTAAATTTAAACAAGCAGATTGAACAGTTCCTTTTTGACAAAAGTTAGAGGAGAATGTGCCTCTGAAGTTTGAATTTGCTGCAAAACAACACCAATAATCTTATGAATGATTAATGGGGGTCAAAATGGCTGCTGCAACAACGAATTGTTCATACTCTCTTTATACAGTGTTTTAAGCTAGATAAAAACAGGCCCTGACGCGAAAAAGTCACCTGACCATCTTAGTCCAAGTAACAATGTAACCTTCATTGATTCCAAGATGGTCATGTGACTTTTCCGCGTCAGGGCCTGTTTATCTAGCTGGCATTGAGACCACTTGTAGCTGACGAAGAAGACAGACCCTGGCACTAACGAAATAAATTAGAAAGTAAATTCTGAATCCCATTGTTAACTGCGCCACCAACATGAATCCATGGCAGTTTTGGGTATGTCCTTAGATAGTAAGGAGTCATTCAACTCCCCCCAATTTCCATTGTTTAGAGAAGTCAGGGAATTCAGATCACGCTAGGAGCCGCATAGGTCGCAATGGACTTCCAGCGTCTGGTTGACTGGTTTGTTTGGTATTAACGTCCTTTTCAACTGCCATGGTCATTTCAGACAGGCGTTATAGGGGCCGCAAATTTTGTCTCGCAAGGATTCTTTAACGTGCAGCCGGCAAACGACTACACGGGAACAACGGCTTTACTTCCCTTCCGAAGGAATTGCGTGATCTCAGGATTTCCCCCCTGAAAAAATCCTCGTCGTCCTCGGTCTGGGTCTCAGCGTGATCTGAATTCCCTAACTTGTATAGTTATAAGAAATAAAGAATATAAACTGGAGGTAACTCTAAACATCAGGTAAATGATATTATTTGAAAAAATGGTTGCAAAATGATAAAACCACCCAGTTTTTAGGGGATAGGGCCATAGAAATGATACCAACTGGAAAGGACATGACATTTATTGATACATAAACACATGAGTTATGTGATAAACTAGTTTTGATTATTTTTTTCATTAAAAAATAATGAAGCAAAACATAGATAAATTGCCGTTGCAAAATGATACAAACACCCCCTAACTATGGACTTTACCGGGCGGAAAGTTTCATTATTTTCCGCTCAATGATAAGGAGATAGGTAGACATGCAAATTTATATATAAAAAGTTTAGGAATTTCTTAGTCTGTTTCTTCGAATCCAGTGTATTGATTGTTTTACGATGGGTATGAAAAAAGCATTGACAGACTGTGAAAAAGGTAAAATAACCGCTTACAAAGAAGAAGGCTTGTCATCAAGAGAAATTGCAAGAAAGATTGGACGTTCGCCATATGTAGTGAACAGCTTCTTGAAACTTAGGACGCAAAATAGAACGAAGAAGTCAACCGGCAGACAACGCAAGATCACTCCCAGACAACAAAGAATCATCGTTAGAAAGCCGATTACCGGTGGAACATCTTTGTCGCAGTTGTCTAGAGACGAAAACTTCAATGTTCACAAGTCTACAATATCAAGAGCTGTCCGGCAATGCGAGAACATCAAGTACAAGAAGAAGAAAATTCAACCACGACTTACTGATGTCCACAAGAAGAAAAGAGTTGCGTGGTCAAAAGAACACGTAACTTGGAAGCAAGAATGGATGAAAGTCATCTTCAGTGATAAAAAAATTCAATTTAGATGACCCTGACGGATGGGCCTAGTACTGACACGACCTCAGAAAGGAGGAGCAGTTCTTCTCAAAAACACAACAAGGAGGAGGGTCACTGATGGTTTGGGCCGGGTTCAGTTGTCATGGCAAAATATATCTTGAATTCCCCTCTGGCCCATGAAAGCCGTTGATTATCAAAATGTGTTGGAAGTCAATCTTCTGCCATTTGGAGATAAACTTGGTGGACCATTTTGGGCTTTCCAACAAGACAACGCACCCGATCCCGTCGTCAACTCCACTTGGGAGTGGTTTCTGGACAATGGAGTGCATATAATTCTCCGGACCTTAACCTTATGGAGAATTTGTGGAGCATTTTGTGTAGATCTTTGTACGCAAATGGCAAACAATATGACATGTCTCAAAGTTGAAGGCTGCCTTCATTACTGCATGGGAAGAACTTCAAACTCCTGTGCTTCAGAAGCTCGTGGACAGTATGCCTAATGTGTATTCAACGTAACATTGAAACATGGTTCCTGCATAAGTTAAACTTAACTTGCTCAATTGTTTACCATTTTTTTTCATAATTTTTGTCAAGTGGTATATCATTTTGCAACGGAAATTTATTTATTTTTTGCTTAGTTATGTCAAAACTAGTTTATCACATAACTCATGTGTTTATGTATCAATAAATCCCAAATTCTTTTCAGTTGGTATCATTTTTGTGACTCCATCCCATAAAAAACGGGGTGATTGCATCATTTTGCAAAGCACCTTAAAGAATATAAACTTGGGTAAAGGTGTCGAGGATATCACACTCCAGGTTTTCAATGGAGTTTCCGCCCTATCGGGAGCTAGAAACTTTAGCTTCATTTTTCTGTGGAGTTGGATGACCATCTATCTAAAGACAATGGCATGAGTGACCAATATTGTAACCCTTCATTAATTGACATCTTGGATTTTAACAATCAGTATATTTTCGTTTGTTAGAAACAATGAAGGTTACAAAGATGGTCAGGTGATCTTTCAGTGTAGAGGCTGTCTTTTTTATCGGACCACTATACTCTATTCAGCAAAAGTTTGATTGTGCGTGTCCAATTAAATTTCCATAAATATTACACCTGTACTACAGGGTGATTCGAAAGTGCCCGAACTCCAAGTTTAAAACGTATTTGCTGCAAAACAATAGAAGATATCAGAGTATTACTGCTTGTGATAGTTGTGTGTGATCTTAGGAACGTGCTGCGCAACCTTACAGAACCACGTGACACGATGGTTTCGCGGGCACGGGCAAACAGTGACGTTGAGTCGGCAGTAGTTCTCACTCAAGAACAGAGTCACATTCTTAGAAGTTTATTTACGGAAAAAATCGTACCAACGTTGTAACTCAGGAATAAGCTACATAACTGACTGCCGGATACCCAACAGCAACGGCTTCCACCTTCCACCATCTCTTCGGCTAGTGTGATTACCAGAGGAGACTGCATTTTTGTCAGTGGTTTACAAACCAGCCATAAAATTTCCATTTAGCGGTGTTGTGGACGGATGAAGTTACGTTTAAAAGCAACGGGCAGGGTGAACATCCATAGTGTACATTACTGAGACCAGGAAAATCCTCATTGGCTCCGTGAGCTAGAAGACCAACTTGTGGAATGTGAATACATGGTGTGGCATTATCGGAAACCACATTATCGGCCCGTATTTCTTCCAGGGTAACCTCAAAGAGTAGTTTATATCCATTTTATGGAAAAGTGCTGCCTGAATTCCTTGAAGATCTGCTCTTAGCGGCGAGGGTTGGCATGTGGTTTTCAGCAGGATTGCTGTCCCAAATCTTACTCGCGAATAGCGTGAAAAGTAGTTGATCGCATCTTCTCGCTGCCTTAGACTGGCAGGATTGGACCGGTAGCATGGTCCCCTTGGTCTCCAGATCTCAGTCTTCTCGATATTTTCTTATGGGAAAGCCTAAAAGAAACTGTGCACATAAAACAGCCAACATCAAGGCAGGACATACAAGACATGAGCAAGGACATGAGTAAGGCTAACTGAGGAAGAGGTCTACTCGGCCCGTAAGGACGTGAGGAGGAGACTGCGCAAATGCCAGCAGAAACTGGACGGCAGTTTGAACATGTAATGTGATAAAATCCACACCTGCGTTGAAAGTGTTTTATGGTTTATTTCCTGAAAAATGCCGATTGAAAAAAAACTTTTCTCCTAAAGTCGTTCCTTTTTCCAATACCTATCCATGTTCCCATTTAAACTTTCCCTTTTTCCACATCGTCTTTAGTCTTGTAAAGTTTTTCTCCAAAGCTCTAAAACGTCGAACTGCCGAGGAAAAAAACCGGACTTGGGTATAAGAAGAGAAAAAGCCTTTTAAATTATATAATTAACTAGCTGGTATACCCGACATTGCTCGCGCTCCTTTTTGATGAAAATTTGCAATATCTGAATGTGAATATAGAGTGAAAATGAACACATGAAAAAAGGTTAGAATTAATACAGTAAAAATCATATTGAAAAACCGAAAAGAATTCTTTTAAAATGCTCCCAAAACATGGCGCTCTCTAACTATGGCTTTCTAGCAGTTCTACAACAGATTAAAGAAAACATGTTTTCTCTATGCTTTCTTAAATCTGAGATTCTATCCGACTTCTACACACGTTAGAATAATGCATGTGGTTTCGAAAGAGGAAGGAATAGAATGAAAATAAAACAATACTTTGATCTGACGTTTCTGCAGCCCTGGCTGTGGCTATAGTTCTGCTATTTCGCTCGCCACCTACTTGGGTTTGAAAGAGCTTGTGGCAACATGTAGGCTTTGTTTTACCACAGTCGGCCCATGAGAAGAAATGGACTTATTCTACATAATAATTTGAAATGTTTATGGTAACTATCCAGATGGACTTATTCTAAACTTGCTAATAACCGCTATAGAATAAGAAATCATAAAAAATTTGACTCTAAAAAAAATCATTTGTTCATCTAAATATTCAACAATTCCAAAATTTCACGCAAATGGCGTCCCTAGCCTAAACGATTTCTTGGAAACGTAATCATACTTTAGATGTGAACTCGCCCTAATGTAGTGAACTTCGACGATAGAATGGATACCCATATTCACCCGTTATAGTTTGCTCTACCAGGGTGCTAGGATATATTTTAGAGCAATGGCTATCTTGCATGCAAGGAGAGTTTCGATTTAATGCATCTACTTCGATGAACTACATTAACCCGGTTGTTGGCCACTTGGTGAAAATTCGCACGATTTCGAAAACTGCGCTGAAGCGTGGCCGACTCCTCTTCATCTGGTGCTCGATAGCCGGCTTCAGTTCTTTCTATGGGGCTTGGCTTATTCCTTCATGGACGTACATGATCGTTTGTTTCTAATAAACAAGAATATAACTCGTAAAACGATTTTCAAATATGCTGTAAACAAGAATATAAAAATTTGTAGTTTAATATTACAGTAGTATTTTATATACAGCAATGTCGAAAATTGCATGCAATGTACGTATTCGATTGCAGCGTTCACACGAATCTTTCCAAACACGCGTAAAATGAGAAATGGAATGCTCGCACGTCTAATGTTTTAAACTACTGCGCCTATGTTCTTTCCACTGCTAGAGCCATTCATGCTTTCTTAATCAAAGTTACCAAAAACGTTAGGAGAGAAAAATCATTGTTGCAAAGCAATGGTTCGGAAAAATATTGTAAGCATTCCAAGGAAGGAGCTTTACCTGTGACGCAGATATAATTTTAAATTTGAATATTTCACTTTTACTTGCATTTGTTTTAAATAAACAATGGAAATACCTTTGACTCTAAGCACAATCATATCTGTTTTATTGCTTCACGTTCACGTTAAAATACAAATCAATACAAATTCCTTGTCTCTTACAAGGATTGAGATGCACAACAGTTATTAAAATATTAACATGAACATTTGAGGCAGGCTAGGTGTACACAGTGGGCAGATCAATACGTAAAAAATTGCAAACTCAAAATAATTTGTATGTTGTCTATTATAAAGTAATTGTAAGTTTGTCATAGCTTCTCTCGTTCTTTACATTTAGAGCTACACAGGCCGTACACAACATGCGAAAGATTACCATAGTCGCTAATAATTCTTAACAGTAATTATTTGTTAATATTAATAGGCCTAACATCAATTAACTAGTGTTAACAAAAGGCCTAGCATTTATTAGTTGATAACAACAGGACTTACATTTATTAGATATTGATAACAATAGACGTAACATTAATTAGCTTTTAACAACAATAGGCCTAACATCAATTAGCTATTTTTAACAATTGGCCTAACAGCAATTACCTATTGTTAACATTAGGCTGAACAGTAATTAGCTTTGGACTATATATAATAGGCCTAATATTAATCACCTACGGATAACATTAGTCCTAACATGGTTTAGTCATTTTTAACAATAGGCCTAACGTTAATTAGCCATTTTTAACTATTGGGCCAAACACAATTACCCATTTTTAACATTAGGCCTAACATTAGTTAGCCATTTTTAACAACAGGCCTAACATTATTTAGCCATTTTGAACAATAGGCCTAACATTAATTAGCCATTTTTAACTAGAGGCCTAACATTAATTAGCCACATTTAACAATAGGCCTAACAGCACTGTATTTTAAAAACGAAATGAGCACGCGTATCGACAAAGCTTCATAACGGGTACGTGCTCCAAGTTGACATCAACAATGCTTAAATGATAAACAAAAAATAACACTGTGTTCACTTATGACTCGTCAGTATGAATCGATTGATATATTACATGCCCTAAATTCATATTCTTAACATTAGCGCATGTGCTTGAAGGGGTCCACGAAACCGCATCAAAAGTTGATACATCGCAGTTAAGTACATCCATTTTCACGTTATCGTGCAATCGAGGACTGGCCGGACACATGAAGGTACCGATTAAGCTTATATTCTTATATATAGCTTTAGTTAAAGCTCGTAATAAGGGCTCATTGAAGTATTTTTTGGGGGTCATTATCTCGGACTTAACATTTCGGAAAGAATATTATATTCGTCATGTGCTCGTGATTCCCGTTCGAATGACATATTACATACCTTATATTGCCAATAAAAAAATTTAATGGGGGGTGTCTCAATAGTCACGTGACTGTTAGACCGATGTCAATGACAAACTAACCAGGTGAGCTCAGGAAGGGTCTCTATCGAAGAGCGAAAATCAGAATTTGAAAAAGTTAAAGCATTCTCGAGTAATCGTCGGACATACAGACGGAAAGACACACAAACAGAGCGGAACCAATATATGCTTTTCAGCATATAATAATATTTGATTAATTTTCATGTTCTGATATTATTATTTATTAGACTTATCTAATTCCATTTTTCCATTGTTTGTGTGTGTGCTCTGCATTTCCAACGATCTGAGCTGGATTATTGACTAATCTATTGTTGCATTCGCGCTTTACTCTCGATATCTTGAAGCCAAACATGGGCATTCATCACTTGAAGCAAAACAGTGCGTGGGCGAAACCGATACAGCGCCGAGCGAAGGGACTGCTTTCTCTGCCGCCTTTCACTATTTCTCATTTACAATCACAAACAGGCAACCGATGTTATAGATATAGACAGTGACGGGCTTAACGTTAAGCGGACTAAGCAGCCGCGTGGGTTCCCGGGATACCATAGGGCCCCGAATGTTATAAAAAATAGACAAAATTATCGTTTAACAGGTAATTAATGAAGTAATTGAAAGCAAGTTAATTTATTTTATGGAAGGAAGCTTTAATTATTCAAATGAAATAGGAGTAAATTTTGAGGGCTCCAAAATTGAGGCTCCTAATTTCAGTTTATGGGCCCCAAAATTTTTACCGCTTGGAGCATCCGCCTAACTTGAGCCGTCCTTATTACCCTTAAAACTTAAAGCTTCCTTAAAGTAAGCATTTAATATCAGCCCTTGTTGACACAACATAGAAACACAAACAGCCGACTGTTGATAAAAAGACAACCTGCCGATCGTTGGCACGAACTTTGCCTTGCTTTGTTGGTCCGTGCATATTTTTGGTGAGATACCTGTATTTTTTCGATACTGTTGCCATCTGAATCAATTAGAAGAGCGTAGGAGGCCAACGGGAGGTCGGACGTGAACGGGACCTAGCCTATGACACTCCCCGCGTCTTCGAGATCCTCTGTGCAAATTTTCAGCCTCGGGGGTTGCCCGGTTCAGAAGTTATGGAGGAACAAACAAACAAACAAACAAACAAACAGACGGAAAGTGCGCTTTATATACAGGGTGAGTCAAAAAAAGCCGGCGTGAGGAAAAAAAAACTAAGTCCCAGGACACTTGTTGAATAAACTACTGTTGAATAAACCTATTATTGCAAAACCTGTTGTCCTGGGACATATACCAATACCTCCTAGAAAGCAAGCCAAACAACTGAAACGTCATACATTGTTACACAATAAGTCGACCAAATTTAGGACTTATTATTGGTAGAAATACGACTAACAATGGTCGAAATATGATGATGTAACAATGTATGACGTTTCCGTTGTTTGGCTTTCTTTCTAGGAGGTATTGCTTATACGCTGTTCAACGAAAGAAAACTGAGCGTGTCTAATTAAATTTCCAATTTTAATTGTTAGACATTGTTGCTACATAAAATTAACAATGTTTAACAATTGAAATTAGAAATTTAACTGGACACGCTCAGTTTTTCTTTCGTTGGACAGAGTATAGTTTTTTTTCCTCACGCCGGCTTTTTTTGACTCACCCTGCATAAAGATAATAGCTTTTACACTTCTCCTTTTGAAGCCTAATTGATTAATTTCCCTCATCAAAAATTTTTTGTTCTAAATACGAGGGTTGGGGCATAAGTCATGGCAACTATTTTTTTTCTCATAGCTTAGGGATGGTATCACAAAATGTCATATGTCTCGAGGAAACCGTTCATTCATAGTATATTTCCACAACACCAGATGGCTCTGTGATTTCCTTTTGTTGCATTGAGAACAATGTTAAATCAGTTCTTAGTTCAACCGCCGTGCAGGATGGATGTAACCCGAGTTGAACAACGCTGGTTTATCAATAAAGCCGGTCTCCGCTGGCTTTGATAAGAATTGGAGCACCCACTATACTCTCCGGACTTTTCTCCATGTGATTTTGACCTTATACGGACGGTAGGGAACCATTACGTGGTAGACAGCTTCGGACACGAATGGACATTGCAAATACGGACGTTGTGCAACAGGAGATGACCAGATTTCCACAGGGTGAGAGAAATGGTGAAGCAGATGATATGGGCGCCTGTCATATCGTTG
Organism: Rhysida immarginata; assembly: GCA_023313115.1. Lineage (NCBI taxonomy): Eukaryota > Metazoa > Arthropoda > Chilopoda > Scolopendromorpha > Scolopendridae > Rhysida > Rhysida immarginata. The sequence continues at coordinate 1,198,741 of JAHWFO010115002.1, forward strand.
GCAGCGTACTGTGAACGTTCAGGGGACTACTTTGAGGCCGTTTAGAATGAATATGTGTGCTGTAATGATTCTGGAACATGAAAGTTGTAATGTTATATCAACTACCTTAATAAACATGAAGAGCAAAATATTTCCGTGTTGCTAAACGTTGCTAACTACATTTCCTCCATTCCTTGTCCTTTCATCTATATACTTCACATTTTCCACTCACGGTCGAATTCTCACAAAAAAAAAATAGTTGCCATGACTTATGCCCCAACCCTCGTACTACCATGATCAAGTCGATAATATAGGCCCACTCCTATCTTTTCCTGTAGTATTCGCTCTTCTATCAATGTCTAGAAAATTTCTGGAAAGCAGGCTCACCTTCTGTTATGATGCTCGAGGATGTAATTTTACAGTGGAAGAGCAAATGCTTTTCTAGTAACTCTAGTAGGTATTTTAAGTGATATAAACAGAGGGTGATTCACAATGAGTATAACAAACTTTGAAATCTTGTTGGGAAGTTCAGGTTGAGCAAAAATATCATATGAACAAAGGCCGTATTCAATTACCTACAGAATTACAATAAACAAAATTTTGAAAGTAAAGTATTATAGTAAATCATACATGTAGTAGCCATTAAAAACCATGTCCATTAAAAACTGACACCAACTGTTTGGTTAGAAGTAAGTCAAAATTAATACAATGTTGCTTGCATTATCCCAACAAATTGACTGGACGTAGAGGTCTCATCGCTTGGTCTCTGTAATTCTCTGATCTAAATCTTTAGATTTTTACCTTTGGGCTAACCTAAAACATCTTTGTCGAGGGGTAACTGATGCGGCCAATCAAATTCGCAATAGCGATTGTATTCAGGTTCAAGGGGCACATTTTGAGCACTTGTTACTCTAAATCATAGGAGGGTTGTTCCGAAAGCGGTTCTCAACCTTCTCACAACCTCGTACCATTAAAACGAAATAACTAACAAAACAACTGATAAAGAAATCGCCAACGACCTTTTCCAAGTACCAGCAGTTAACCTTCTACGAAGCGCTCGTATACTCTTTTATATTTTTAAATTAAATGTTAATTATAAGTGAATAACGTATGTTTTATTTAAATTTATTATGCGCTAATAAAACTTTGATGTGTTGTAATTTTATACTTAATTGGAGTATGACAATTTTTGCTCAAGCTGACCAAAATAATTATTCCTATGATATTTTCTACTCAACCTGACCTCCCCAGCAACATCCCGAAATTAGATACACTCATTGTGTTTCACCGTGTATAATATAAATGATGTTTTGATATTGTGTGTACCATTTTCTATTGTATTATTTTAAATTTTAATTTACTAAACTAAATTGTTAATAAAGTGAAGAAACAATAGTTCACATAATAGATTTTATTTATACATACTTATTTATAAAAAAATGTATTGTGGATATGCGATCTATTGCTTCTCTACAACTCTTCACTTTTGTAAATGAGCCACAGTTTCTCTTAAAGTTTATTTATGCTTTACTTAAATTTTTAATATTGCTTTGATTACTAAATAACAATTTATAAATGCAATTTTGATTTTATAAACGCAAAAATATAACAATATACATGTAAAATAATATATAAAATGACACCCTTGTATATAATATAAAATGACACCCTTTGAAATTAAAAAAATTAATTTAAGTTTTCGTTTTACTTAGAAAATGGTTGTTGATTCATTGGTTACTTATTTACCGGTTATTTCTTTCTTTTTTACTCAGAAATTCAGCAAGATTAATTGGACTTGTAGCCGATTACTCACTCGTCATTGTGCTTGTCGTTGATTACTTCACTTGATTTATTATTGACTCGATTCTCCCATTATATGTTATTATCACACGTGATGGCCTATTCAGGCTCGATTAATTATATGAAATGGTGGAAATGGCATTAAGATCTGTAAATTCAATGCTGTATAAGATAAACAAGCCCCTCTAGCATATCTATCAATTTAAAATGTTGATGGTCTTTTTTTATAATGGCAAGTGAGACAAAAATAAGTCAAATTCATGGGAATTTAATATTTGGAAGTCACGAATTTTGTTTCTTTGACATTCTCTGTAGTGTTTTTTTTTTATTTTTTGATAATTTTACGTTTACGACAATGTAAGATATTCATTTTTCTTGACATAAGTTGTAACATAGTGTTATGATACTTTAGGTTCAAATTTTATTTATTTTTTTATTTATTTTGTATAAGAATAATTTGACAAGCAGCGTCATCGAATTATTCTTGAAGTCAAGGCATAAATAAAATATAAAATACTAAAAAAGCTAAAGCATAATGCAAAATACAAATTAACATGATTAAAATATAAACAATAATAAATTAACATGCCACTTATAACTTAACACAGTACAGTATTTACATATTAAAAATTTTACACTTGCTTTTATAAGAACATTTTACGCATATAATTTTTTTTTACATTTTTACCAATCTTTTACATTGCCGAGTAAAAATCTTAAGAGATTTAGCATTTTTAATATAATCAGGTAGATTATTAAAATTTTTAACTGCCAAGAAAGTATAAAGTCTCTTCCCTTTTTCAGTGTTTACCATATTCAAATGTACCGGGTGTCCCAAAAATGACTGATGGATTTTGAAAATCAATAAAAAAAAGACGGAACGCGATAGATATGTATCGTTTGCAGCCTTATGCTTAGGAAATCAGGGAATTTTATCCCACCAAATTTCAAATTTAGTTAACATTTTTACCCACAAGTGGCGCTGAAAACTATGAAAAAATAAAAACCGGTATGAAAATGTTGCAAGGACTGTTGCAAAAAACCATTTTGGTAGAGCGGACTTGCAATCTCAACAGCACACGCTATCAGCTTGACGACGAACTATGGAATGGCGAGCTGAAATACTACGTTTTAACTATACCTGTTACAGATCGCCTGCAGCGCCATCTCTTGGTAGAAATGTTAACTAAATTTGAAATTTGGTGGGATAAAATTCCCTTATTTCCTAAGCATAAGGCTGCAAACGATACATATCTATCGCATTCCGTCTTTTTTTTATTGATTTTCAAAATCCATCAGTCATTTTTGGGACACCCGGTATATTGTCAGCATGTCTAGTATTAATAGTATAAATCTCATAGTTTCTAATCCAACATAAGTTATTTTTGAGCTGTTGATGAGTGAGCCTATATGATAATTTTAAACTCTCAAGATCATACAATTTAGAAAGACGTAACAAATTTGTCAATTTGTATACATCATGTGTAGAGGGTGTAATAATTTAAGTGATAAATCGCCTTAATTGCACTTGTATAAATTCTAGCCATTTAAATTGAATTAACTAAATGAAGTTTAAAAAAGTAAAATTTTCTATTTCTTTAGAATAGAGAAAAGAATTAAATGAATTTGAAATGTCTTTTTCGTATATTCAGATAGCTGTTCTCATCCGTGTGGTGTCACAACTAGACGTGATTGGCAATATCAATACAATTAATTAATGCCCTTATTCAATCTTAACGAATCTTCAAAATATTGTTGTTTAGATTTAATATAAACAACCTTTGATGGAAATCCGTTAATCACTCTATGTTATTCTCTATGAAGACAAGCGAAATGCGCGTGTTCGTCGGAAAGGAAAACTATAAAGTGAGCGCGAGTGAATACAGTAACGAGATTTTCGTCCTTCTTCCGGTGCAGCGGTTTTGTGATAAATCACTTTGGCGTTGAACGGTGTTGAACTCCCGACCGCTTATTGAAACGCGAACGAGCACAATACGGTTGGGGAGACTCACAGGCAATTGATTCCATTCGGAGGCACTGCCTTGCATCGATTGCTACTGCCGCGCCTCCGATCGTCATATCCACCTCAATAAGGTTTTTCAATAAGAGTCAGGAGCGAGAAGCATCGAAGAGTGAAAACGAGTGGAAGTCAAGTATTTTCCATGAATACTGATGAGCGATTCGTGGTGCGACCATTTTCCTAGAGCCCTTTTGCGTTGTCTGAACCCAAATAGTTGTTGGCAATACCGGTGGCAGGTGCGTGAAATGAATGACCTCTGCCCTCTCCCGGTGGGCTGCTTCCGCTCGGCTTGACTCCACCCTTTCGCGATAAGAACGATGATGGTAAAATTAAAAGCAATTTGGGTTTTAATCATTCACCAAAATTCAGTGAAGGATATTGCAGTGAATAAATTATGGATAATTTTTCCCATCACGAACTTGGATTAAGTGTAATTAAGGGTTCCCTCTTTCGCACGATGATGGATATTTGTTTTTGGCACTTACACTCTAATGCTTTGAGTGTTACGTCTGTCCGCACATAATTTCACGTGCTCAATAAACTGTTATCCAATAGCTTCTTACTGAATAAAGTGGATATGATTAACTTTACGTATCCATTATATGACTGAATGTTCTCTTCGCTAGAAAAGAAGAGAAATAAATTTGCAATTCTCAAAAAAAGGACAACAAAATAAAATACCGGATTAGGGCCTCAGTTTCATCGTTAGAATTAAGGCAGAGTCTTCGAAATTCTTATCAATTCTTCTTCTTTAACGATTACAGGTGTTTCTTTTCTTTTCAGAGTATTTCGTCCAACAGATTATGTCTATTACAGTATTGTAACAGCTAAGCTGCATATGCATATTCATTTAGTCTCTCTGTCGGCTTCTCTGAAGAGCCGTGTTTAAGTGAAATAGATTTATGTAGAATTAAATATATCTTTTATAGTATTGAATTGTATCTTTATATTTAATAGACTTCATTGTTTTATTGAAGATATTATTATAAAAGTATTTTTCTTCATGGTTATTAATTTGTAAATTAGGTGCCGCACCAATTCTCATTGTTGTTATCTTTCTCGAATCATTTTTGCGCTATGCTGTGTATGATTACTAATTTTAATTTTACTGTACGATTCTATATACATGTAATCATTGTATATAATATTGCAGCATTATTATACCATCTTTGATTTATACCATCTCTGCTCGAAAAATTGAATAACAGAATAATAGAAACTTTACTCGATGATGATTTGGGAGGCGATTGGATTCATAATAAAGAATGAGAATTTCAGTTTATTACGAACGATAGAATGCGGAGAACATCTTTCTAATGGATGGGATATGAAATGGTTGATAGGGAATGGGAATTCCAGCAACATTCGTACTGCACAAAGAGTTCTATACTATGTAGTTTGAACAGAAGAAAATTCGATATTTTAAATTAGAGACAACCAAGTTCTTTAAACTATGGCGCCTCATCATAGAACTTGCTATGTGGCGAGGGCCGCAGTTTCACATGATGGAGTTCTCACAGTGTAAGGTGAAATGGAAGAGTTCAGTTTATCGCCCTCAATAGGTAGGGATAAGTAGGGAAATTTTTTTTTAAATGCTCTAATTTTCTTAAATCCTGGCACTTCAACAATAGGCTGCAACGAGCGGTTGCGAGCAGGCTTCAGTTTTTTCAAGCAGATCACAGATCGCGCATAGGGGTATAAAGTATAGTATCTCTATGACGTCTCTACCTATTGAGCACGATAAAGTGAACTCTTCCATTTCACATTACAGTGTGAGAACTCTACTTTACATTTATACTCATAACACCTCACCCCACAAAACTATAAATTTTAACATTAAACACCTGCCTTTTGGAGAGCCACACAACAAGACGTTGCGGGCCACATGAGGCCCGAGGACCGCCTATTGGTCATCACTGTTTTAAATCGCCAGCGCTTTCCCCTGATCTTAATCCAATATAAAATCTGTGAGGCATCATGTCTCATGCAGTTTAAGAAAATGGGAAAAATTATGCAACAATCAATAAATTGAAGGCTGCATTAGTTTGCTTTCTTTTTATTGAAATTCTACAGCAATCAATTGCTTATTTATACACTGAAGAGCAATCAAAACATTATGAACATCCCCACATTGGTCAATGAACTCGTCTGGATCAAGTGGAGGGCACGTAATTAAGTGGGAATGATATTTAACTGCTGCTGGAGAAGGTAAGGAATCAGTCTTGCACTTAATTTTGCGAGTGACGGGAAAGGCTGGTGATCTAAGCAACTTTGATAGAGGGCAGTTTGTAATGACCCGAAGACTCGGAACGAGTATCTCCGAAATTGCACGACTGGTAGATTGTTCACGATATGCCGTTATTAGTATTTATGCAAAGTGGATAAATGACGGTGAAACCAGCAGTAGACGCTAAGGTGTTGAATGCCCACGCGCCTACAAAGAAAAAGGACGTCGGAAACTGTCCCGCTTGGTAAAGCAAGATCGGCGCCAGACAGTGGCTCAGCTGACAGCCCAATACAATGCAGGTCCAAGTACAAGTGTTTCGGAACACATAGTTCAGCGGACACTGTTGGATATGGGCCCACTCGTGTGCCTCTCTTGACCAAGCGTCATTGTCAACAGTGGGCCCGCGAACATGAAGACTGGACCTTGGATAAGTGGACGAGAGTTGCCTGGTCGGATAAATCACGATTTCTTAGTCATCAATTCGATTGTCGTGTCAGAATACGCCAACTTCCAGGCGAATAGTTGCTCCCCCCCTTTACAGCAAGCCATACACAGGCTGGTGGTGGCGGTATTATGCTTTGGGGGACGTTCTCATGGGCGGCTCTGGAACCCATAGTTGTGGTAGAACGGACTATGAAAGCCGCGGAGCATTGGTTCTGCTAACCACAGTAATGGCGCCTACACTTACAATATAGATTAGTTCCACTTTTCGCCGCCTTCAAATTGCCCTAAAGATGGCGGCCACATAAGCAATCTACTGATTTTATATCGTTACTGCAAAGCGTTTCTTGCTCTGGGACCCGTAGTTGTGGTAGAACGGACTATGAAAGCCGCGGACTACCTGAACATCATTGCGGACCAGTTGCACCCTTACATGGCGTCTATCTTCCCAACTGGAAATGGAATTTTCCAGCAGGACAATGCTCCATGTCACAAGGCTCGAATTGTGTTGGAGTGGTTCGAAGATCATAAGGATGAATTCCAATGAATGTCCTGGCCACCTAACTCGTCGGATCTTAATCCGATAGCGCACATTTGTGATATCATGGAGCGGCAGCTCAGAACTCAAACATCACCATGTCGGAATATCTCGACTTTGCGTGACCGCTGCTTAGACATTTGTTACAATCTGTCTCCAGTCATCTACCAAGAACTTGTGGCATCCATGCCTAGGCGAGTAGATGGATGTCAAAGGTGGCGCAACGCGTTACTGAGTAGATGGTCATAATGTTTTGGCTCTTAAGTGTATATAATTCGATGACAAAATGCATATTTGATGTTATAATCAACAAGGGGTCCTACACAAGCTATTAAATTGTGTTACATATTCACTTGGATTACAGAAACAAGTAATCTTAATCGATGATCAAAGGATAACGGCATGGCAATAAATATTAATGAAACGTATCTCATGTCATGCAATAAAAACTCTGCCAAGATATTATCGATAAAATTGGTTCTTAGTCCATTCGTTACTGATTAATTTAGAGATATGGATTTATCCTATATGTCCTATTTATCATACCATCCACACGTTAAAAATTTACTCCTATGGATAATGAGTATACAGGGGTCTCAGAATTCATTGTACAAACTTCTACTGGAGTTAGTGTGGGAGATTCTAAGCAAAAAAGAACCTGAGTTATTAACTTGTTGATCTTGGTGGCGGCATTTTTATTTCTGTTCATATCTCAGTTATCGTTCAAATTCGGACCCATGTTCATATGAACTTTTTTGGTTAGAATCACCCATACTAACTCACGTAGAAGTTTGTACAATGAATTCTGAGACACCCTGTATATGATATCTTTATAAGACTGAAACTTTTCATATCTTCATTATTTTATATAGAAACATTTTTAATTAGCTAATTATTCTAAGAATTTCTTATGGAATAAATATTTGGTTTACAACTTCATGGGTTTCCAGTTGTTACTCGTCTTCATTCAAAAATCGGAACTATGATTAGTTTTACACAGTCCAGTCAAATTAATGTGACCAACTGTCAGTAGCCAGAATAACCACCTTTCGCGGCGCGGACGGCTGCGAGACGGGCAGGAAGAAAGTCAATAAGGTTTTGGAAGGTATTAGCAGGGATGTGAAGCCATGCCGATTCCAGTTCTGTGGCAAGCTGCCGTAGGTTGCATGGTGGAGGATCCATCTCTTCGAACCACGCACGGACACTGCGCGCTGTATGCCACGTCGCATTGTCCTGCTGGAAGATGCCATCGTGCTTAGGAAACACAATGTGCATGTAGGGGTGGACATGGTCCGAAAGGACAGATGCGTACTTCCATTGACCCATGGTGGCGTCCACAATGATGAGTGCACCCAGGGAATGCCATGAAAACATTCCCCGGGCCATAACGCTGACTCATCCGGGCTGGATCCTTGCGGCACGTGTTGCAGAGTGTTTGTTTTCTGAGGCTGAACGCCGTACACGCTATCGCCCGTCTGTCCGATGGAGCATAAACGTGATTCATCGGTAAAAGCCACCTTTCGTAACTCTGTTGCTGTCCAGTTGCAGTACTGGCGTGCAAATGTCAGTCTTTTGTCGCCGGTGAACAGCCGTCAGCATTAGTGCACGAACCAGCCGTCTGCTGCGAATCTAGGAGGTCAGTTGGTCCACGATTGCACGTCTGTTCGCTTGCACGCATCTCCGTAGCCGTCGTTCATCTCTGACATCTATGGCCCGTGGTGCCCCAAACTAGGCACGTCGCTGATTTTGGGTATTGCCATTCTGCCATGCACGACGGCGGGACGCGAACAGTTCACAAAACTAACCGTGTCGGAAATACTGCCACCCTTGGCTCGGAAGCCGATGATCATGCCTTTTTGGAAACCGGGTAAATCGCTACGTTACGCCATGACTCCAACAATTGCAATGTTTTCTGCTTCCCTCTGACACTCTTCCAATACCCCCCACCCACCTCTGATACTGGTACGTACGTACCTTAATTTTCCTGCTGATGTTTAACATAGGGGGTGTTCACATTAATGTGACTGGACTGTGTATGAATAATGCCCAAACACTCTACGGTGTTAATGAAGAGTCTTTTGAGATTTACAATAAGAATCTGTTTCACTTTGATAAAAAAAATTAACTGTCAAATTTTATTAGTTATTTAGTTTGTTCTTAAGACCACCTTTTTATTGCACCAACTATAAAAACAAGATTTGCGTTATAAAATAACTAAAATAAAATTTAAATGTTTCTATGAATATTTTAATTTTTTAATTTGGCTCTTTCTTGTGGACTTTGTTTTGCTTTTTTTATGGTCGTTTTTTTTTCCAATAATTGTTTTGAATTTTTTTCTTTACTTCTTTTATCTTTATCATTATCCCTATTTTTTGAGCTTACGCACCGTAGAAGGACAACACACAGTCGATAACAACATCAATATTTTGTGAATGATCTCATTGTTGTTGTTACAATATTATCTAATAATTATTAATTAATTTATTGATACCAGTTTTCTAAGAAAAAATATATTTCGAGAATACATGTAATAACCATTGATTGATAATGCCGATAATAAACATTCATTAAAATACACTTACAAATAAACTGTATCCAAAATTAAATCTTGTGGTCAAAAATGGAGTTATCAAGTCTCTGTTTGTTGCAACTGTTGTAAGTAAACTCACTAAACCGAACGGTTTGAATCGAAAGTATTAATATTAAGTACCAGAGTTAATAAAGTCTACGCAGAAAGAGTATTTTCATCTGATGATATTTTAATAACAAAGCTGAATTTTTTTAGAGTTTATGCTATGCTTTAATTATAAAATGCAATAAAAATAAAAGTATATTAAACCGAAGAAAAGTTTTTATTTTATTATTATTATTAAATATGTATTTCTTGAATTTTTTTATTACTGGCAATTGATATTACCGAATATGAGTGAACCAATTTATATCTCCTGTGAATTTTTTTCCTGAATCCTCAAGAAATATACAATTTAAGTTCAATTTAAAATGTTTTATTCTTCAAAATTAACATGTGCCTCAAAATTTCGCTTAAATACATCACACTTGCAGAATGAGGAGAGTTGCCAATACATATTTAAATTTATTGTGTTCAGTCATAGTAGCAGAAACAATATAAGCCCTTTTTTGAGTCTAAAGCTCTTGCCGCCTCAATAAATATTTTCATAATTAGATCTTTCATTGAAACATGAGGGTGGCCCCCATGCTGATTTCAAAGGAAACACAGACCACAGGCATTGAATCAAATTGGAAATAAAATTGGAAACTTTTTCAGCCAGTTCGTAGATTTTAGGGAGCTAAGAAATAGGACTGTAGTTTCTACAATCGGTTTTAAAGCCGGTCTTCTCAGGAGCAAACGTCTTGCATCTCTTCATATGTATCCTTGATAAATCCAGTCAGTTCTATTGATGATTCAAGTATTAGCCAAATTTGCACCTGTCAAATGACAATTTTTCCCATAAAATGACTACAATGCGTGAATGCATTGACTTTGATTGAAGAGAAATAAATTCCTTTCGATGATTGCGTCCAGCTGTTCGCCTAATAATATATACTTTTAAAAATATTATTCTAACAATAATGATAATACATACGATATACGTCAAAAACTGTGAACACCACTATTAGTAAACAACAACATGAAGCCACAATTCCACAATAGGATATTTTAATGACCCAGATGTACATTCACTGATGAAGGGAGCGTAGCCCCCGAAATGTACATCTGGGATCATTAAAATATCTTATTGTGGAATTGTCGTTTCGTATTTTTGTTTACCGAATAATGATAATTTAAAAATGAAACGATGAAACTTATAGATTTTTTTTTCCGAAAAGTTTACAGGATGCAGATAGGTTTGAAAAGAAAATTTGGTAAAATGATATTTTCTGCATAACGTTTTTATATACTTTATTAAAGAGAATAAACTCATAAAAGCAATAGACTATAAAATAATCAAAAGAAGTATCTGAAAGTAAAAAAAATCAAATATCTAAAAAAAAAAAAAAGAAAGAAAAACTACGTTTAGTAGTCAAAAGTAGAAAAAAAAAGAAAAAAAATTAAATTTATTGAATGTTTCTTCATTCTTGTTTGTTTCTATTGAGTAAAGCCATTGTTGATGAAAACATGTTATAATAAAATATATTATAGCGTGTAACCGTACATTAAAAAATAGCGACATTAGAACGGTTGGAAATTAATGACCTCAGTAGATCGTCCAATTTTTTATTTCTTTATTATAAAAATGGGTTTTAATGTTTCCCTGGAGAGAAAAATTATATAGAAAAACAAATAGAACACATCCTCTTTTTGATACGCATGTATGTTACGAAATACAAAAATAAAAACACGTGGACAATTTAAAGCTAGGTGAAGCGACATTTGTTTCAATTTCAAAATGACAGCAACTATCTATTGATTAAATATATATAGTACTAGCAAAGGTACCCGGCGTTGCCCGGGATAATTACACTTGGATGTAAACAGAACAATCTCAAAAAATTAAATTAAATTTTGCAATATCTTAAAAATAAACACATGAAAATGCTTAGAATTAATACAGTAAAAATTCTTAATGAAAATTCGAAAAAAATCTTTTTAAAGGCTCACAATGGCTGGACCTCTCCAAGGATGCCACTGCTAGTCTAAATAATTTCTTACTCAGATGTATACTTAGTGTTGTTGCAATTTCCACTCTTCTCTCGATGTGTTGAAGCAAAACTTGGCCATTCATCACTTTGTGCAGTCTAGCGGTCGCCGATTCTTCTATTTACTTGCTTCCCATTTGCTCAATACATCACGGAGCTAAAGGAGTGCTTCCTCTGTCGTCTTTCCACTCTTTCTCAATAGTCTGCTAACTCTCCATTATCTCCAGTTACTGATCATTTTTAAAGATTTTCAAGAAATTGTTAAGTACTAAGAACTCTCTTTTCTAAGAAAAGCCTGAATAACAGGAATTCTATGCATTGTTATATGAATTCTATGCATCGTAGCCTGAATTCTATGAAACTTATCCATATTACATCATCATTTTATGTTCATTGTTATAATTCTTGGAAAGATTGCTTTAACATTACATCATCATTCTGTGCTCATTGTTATTGGTGAATTGCGCGTTGATACCATTGTTTGATGCGAACACAATGGGCCTATTGTTGCACAAACTTTGCCTTGCATTGTTGGTCATGAGATATATATTGTTGGTTCATGCAGTGTGTTTGTGAATTGCGTGCTGATACCATTGTTGATACCTATTGTTGTACAAACTTTGCCTTGCATTGTTGGTCATGAGATATTTCTCATTAATATGCCTTTCCATAACCATGAATATCGATTTTTTATCGATATTTATTATTTTTCCGAAATCTGAGGTAGACAGTGACCTTCCTCATGCTTTGAAGGTCAAGTATGCAAAATTTCATCAAGATCGGAATAAAACTATAGATTTGTATAAAAAACATACAGACAAACAGACCCACCCACCCACCCACAAACATCCTTCTTTATATATATAGATGAGTGTTTGGTTTTTGTTTTTTATCGTTGTTATTGATTGTGTTAGAAACGAAAATTCGTACCATCAAAGTATTAAGTTTACGGTAAATATTAAGAAAATATATTTGTTAAAGACAAGATTTCTTTCATGTTAATCCATCCTCGAGTATTTCTGGTTTTTCTAACAACTATGAAGCGTAACATTAGTTGGCAGTTGCGCTACTTGTCCCGTTGATGATGATGATGATGGTCGAAAGGGACTTTGAGCAAAAGGGATCATCGATCTTGGGGCTGTCGACTGATGCTTGTTGATGATGGGTCTCTTCTTCCCTTCCATACTTCATTAAGGAGTGGTTCATTAATTTCTTGTGTTGATGTACGCATGCTTCTCGTAGCTATCGCCTCGAATTTCAGACGGTTCACTGCACAATAGTGAAAAGGCTTGTATGGGGAAGACAGTGGGAGTTCCCCTTGAATGGAATCTCTGCCTCGGTTAAACCAGTATAAAAAAAAAAACAACCCTCAATATTACCAGGGTTAGCATATTAAAATATTTGAATAGAGAGTGCTGTCATCGAGTGATGCTAATTTTTTATTTAATTTTTTTTTTGCAGAAGCCTTTCTTGTCTCCTGTATAATATCCTACAATTGCATTAAGAAAGCCTAAACCTGCATAGGTGTAAGTCATTAACATTTTTTAGGTTATCGGCAAAAATAGACTGATTTAATTTCTAGACTTAAAAAAAATTTTTCTGTTTCGTGGCAGATAACTTCATAAAAATTCAGTTTCAATCTACATTTGTAAGCTTGAGAAGATATTCTCTGAGTTGATTTCTCCTGAATAAAGCGATAAACTTTATCGACCAAGTTTGAATAAAAAATATTGTACTGCGTATATTCTATTCAATATAATAATACATAATGGTTCAAAGCCGTTGGTTCGTTTCAAAGATTCCAGGTTATTTCACAATCTTTGAAGAATTTAGTTTGTAATTTAAAATATTCATAATAGATTACTTAAAATCCATAATTTTGTTATAGCATTTTGGTCTACTTTATTCATATAAAAACTTTACGCAATCAGTTTTACGGTTGATTATTTATTATTTTTCAAAGGTTTATAATCCTTATTAGGTCAATGGGAGAATCCTGAGATTATGTTTTCAGTGTCATTGGAAACAGTCTGTTGTCCTAAGTATTTGAAATGTAATTGACAAACAAACAAAAAAACTTTCCTTAATTTGAGCTGGAAATAAAAGTGTTCTTGTAAAGTAAATCATTGAATTCGATTATAAATTATATTGCACTAATATAACCTTGTTTTGATAATATCCCGCTTCATATACTATTTCAACGTATATTAACGTACATCAAATTTAGATCCGCTTTCTATGAAGAGAAATAAATAACTTTATCTCTCACTGGCGCACCTGCTCTGATGATAAGGATTTGCACGTATATATTTGAAAGATGGCATTTAAATTAGAGCTCCCTATTTCACGTGTACCAAAATACACGGGTACACGTGTATTTAATACGTCCGTGTATTGACACGTGTATTTACTGCATCACGGGTACCCACGTACCCGCGTGTCACTGTAATGTGTAGCTACACGTGTACACGGGTAGCCGTGTATTTCAGTTCCACGGATACTCAAGCGTTTAAATTGTTGAATCAGATATCAGAAAGAAAAACACAATAAAAAATAATATTAAACCCCCCCCCCCAAAATACTTACGCTATGTACAATTGCTAATTATAACACCCGAATGATCACATTAATGTCTTATTTTCTAAAATCATAAGTTATAAAATAATTTGGTTCATTTCATTGATAAATATAGTTAATCCATGATCTCATGTAGAATTTGGTAAATTTATATTTGCATAAGAGGAATAAACCATTTAAGCTCAGTGGGGTGTTTTGTACTAACCAATTGCTGATCATATATCACACACTTTCATTAAGAACTGAGGAAATTGAATGCCAATTCTCAAAATTTTATTTACAAAATTTTATCACAGTTCAATAAAAAAAAGGAAAAATCAACATATCAAATTTGTTCAAAAAAGCAATGTTTTAATGTACAAAGTTAACTTAAAACAGAAAATAATTTACAGGATAACGTTTAAAAAATAAATACTTTTTATATAAAAGTTTATAGTTTTATTAGACTCCTGTTTTTCAGAAAATAAACATATCGTTTGCAACGTGATTTTAGCTTGAATGTCTTGAACAGACACGTGTATAAGAAATACACGGATGACGGTAACCGTCTACACGGATACACGGGTACCGTCATTCATTTTTACACGTGTATTAAGAACACGGATCTTTAAGTCACCGGTACACGGTACACGGGATCCGTGTACCCGTGTGCTTTTATTACCCGTCAAAAATCGTAAGCTCTAATTTAAATGCAATTTCATAAGTTTTTTTTTATCTAAAGGATTATAAAGAGAGCTCATATTTTAAATGTAAATTGTCGTTTGTTGAATTATGTAAACCTGACACGTGTCTATACAAAGTGTTTTTAAAGAGATGGCTGAAAATTAACAGCATAATTCTACGTCCCAAAAATAAGCAAAAAGTTCCTCTTCGAAAATATTGAAATCGTAATTTATAGGGATTAAAATACCCCTAAAGTTTGTTAAAACCTCCTCCTACTGTCCGGGACTCAAGAGAAGACCTCTGAGTTGCAAAATTCCACCACTACATGGAAGAAACGTTTGGGTGAGTTCATTTCGAAAAAGGTTGGACAGGGATATTGTAATTGTTGTCATATTTTTCTCCTGCGTCGCATGTTGTCTCTCCTCGTGTCTGCGTGTTTTTGTTGCGCGCGTGTTTTGGTTGTTGGTTGTTATTTTGAGGAGAGACAATATGCGACGACAATTGTCTATCCAACCTTTTTAGAAATGAACTCAACCAAATGTTTCTGCCGTGTAGTGGTAGAATTGTGCAACTTCTTCTTCTTCTTCAAGTGCTATCTCCTATTGGACTTGGGTATTGGGACAAATATTGATTTTAACCAATCCTGAGGAATTTCTTCTTCTTCTTATTCAAGTGCTATCAACAACATCATTTTTTGGGTATTGGGACAAATCTTGATTTTAACCAATCTTGAGGAATTTATCCTTTATCATATACACTGATTGGAAGAAAGTAATCGGACATTTTCGATTTTAGACGTTTTGTCGAATATCTAGAAAAATACTTGACGAATTATCCTGAAATTTCAGGGGTGTAAAAAGGATGTTCCACCTCATATATTTCAGCGAAGGTTTTCTCCCGATGGTAAATAGGGGACCAGCAAAGAAGTAAACCAAAAAAATAAATTTTGGAATCACCCTGTAAAAAATAATGCTTCAAATGCATTGTAGCTGTAGCATATGCTTAAGAGGCTTGTTTTACTTTTCTGTGATCATTTGTATGAGAATAGCACGTATATTCATGGAGATATAAAGGTTTCTTTAAAAAGGTCGACATGTTTTCGTAAGTTTTTTATTTATAACACGCAAGATTTTCAACCCAATGCAATGCCATTTACAGAAAATTGACAAACTACAGTACAGACAACACCCTGCAATCAGAATAGAAAAATATTAAATATTTGATGAAATATGAGCATTTTTACCAAATAATGTTTAACTGCGCATGCGCATGCGTTACCAAATTGTCTTTTGCATAATTTATTAGCCAAATGTATACAGCTACTCCTATAAAAAGCCCAAGCAAATATCGTGAAAATTGAGAAAGATATCGCCGATAGAATGAGTTGAATTTCAGTTGCTCTCAAAAATAAACAAAACGATAAGGGGCTTTCTCCAAACTTTTATTTTTGGATCGGACACCAGTATCAACTTCTTCTCCTTACGCCGACATGAGAAAATATTGACTTCTCATAACTTCAGGATAATTCTCTAATATTCTAATTGCCTTTAGAGAATTATCCTTTTTGCTTTGATAAAGGATAGTCTCTATCCGAAACGTCAGCTTTTTATTTGATTTTATAGTTTTATTTTGATTTTACTTATTATTCATTAATTATTTTGTTATTTGTTAATTATTATTTTATTTTTCATTTTTATTTATTAACTATTATTTTTTGCTATTCTCATACAAATGAACACAGAAAAGTAAAACAAGCCTCTTAAGCATATGCTACAGCTACAATGCATTTGAAGCATTATTTTTTACAGGGTGATTCCAAACATTATTTTTTTGGTTTACTTCTTTGCTGGCCCCCTATTTGCCTTCGGGAGAAAACCTTCGCTGAAAAATATGAGGTGTAACATCCTTTTTACACCCCTGAAATATCAGGATAATTCGTCAAGTATTTTTCTAGATATTCGACAAAACGTCTAAAATCGAAAGTGTCCAATTACTTTCTTCTAATCAGTATATTTTATTGAAGAGTGTACCAATTTTATCAATGTTGTCATCATCCAATAATTTCGCTACCTCAGCAAAAATCTCATCTGGCCCAGTAGCTTTTCTTTTTTTTTGACGCTTTAATAACTTTTTCTACCTCTTCTCGAGGCCCGTCATCTCCTCCATATCAATTGCTACATCATGTCTATCATCGCTGAATAGCCTGGTTATATATTCTTTCCAGCCCCTTTCTTTCTCTGCATCCTCTGTAATAAGTTTACCCTCAGAGTCTTTTAGTGTGCTTGTTTGATTCCTTCTATAACACCCTGTATATTCCTTAATTTTTTATGTAAATTAATCATGATTATTTTGTAAAGATTCTATTTCTTCACATCTCTCAGTTATCCATTTTTCTTTTGCTTTCCTTATCTTCATTTTTATCTCTTTCTGTATAATTTTATACTCTTGTATGTTATTTTTGAAGGTTCTTCTTTTGTCCATGAGTGAAAGAATTTCGTCATCCATTCTTTCTTTTTCTCACATCCTTTATAACCTAGAACATCCTTGCTTGATTTCATAATAGAGCTCTTAATTTGGGTCCACATTACCTCAATTGTTTCATTCTCTTTGTAACTTTTGCTAATTTCTTCATTTATTTATTTATTTTTTTTTTTAATTCATTATAATCCAATACGTCCATCCAGAGCTTGTATGGCCTGAGGCCGACGAGTTGGGTCTCTGGATTGACCTGGATTAACGACTACTGTATGATGGTCACAGCAGCCGGAGGGGGGGGGGGGATGAAGATCCTGAGTCACTGATGAGTCACCCATCCATTGACTAGCCGTGCCTGATGTTGCTTAACTTCACTGAAGTTGTGTTTCAGTGAAAGCCCCCTACGGCCTCCCTTTTCAATTCATTTCTAATATTATTATATTTTGTTTTCTCCACATCTATCTGTTTTTTCTTTGAGTTTTTTTTACCTCTTTCAGCCTCAGTTTTACCTCTGATACTAAGGGATTATGATCCGATCCAACATCTGCACCAGGATATGTCTTAACAGATTTAACACTGCTACGAAAACGGTTATTAATTAAAATGTAATCAATTTGGTTTCTTACAACCTTACTAACACTATCATGGGGAGATTTCCATGTGTATAGTCTTCTTGCTGGGAGCTTAAACCATGTGTTGGTAACGCAGAATTCTTTTTCCTGGCAAAGCTGTATCAATTTGTAACCCTCTCATTTCTCATTCCAAGACCAAATGCATCCGCTACAGAACCTGAGCCGCCCTGGCCAACCTTCTGTAGCGGGTTGTGCGACTCAGAGGTCTTCTCTTGAGTCCCGGACAGTAATTTTATCAGGTCGACTCGGTTTTTCGTTTTAACGGCATGGTTCATTTTTATGTTAGGTAGAAAATTATTTTTTTTAAATTCATAAAGTTTGTTCCGTTAGCAACCTGATCAAATTTCTTAATTAATAATAATAATAATGTAACAACAACAGGGGATAGAGAGCAATCAGATAAACTGAGAGGTCGAACCCCGTGTTGTCCCCCAACAGGCCTAAGCCCAGAACGGAGTTGATGAGAAACATGTAAAAGAAAATAAAATAGATAAAAGAACGGAAAACAAAAACAAAAAAATAAGAGAAAAAAATAAAATGAGCACTAATAATACTAAAAAACATTAATCACTTCATTAAATAAATGAATAATAATTGGATGTGGAATTTTCTTTCCTGTGGAATTTTCTTTTTGGATCCCAGGCTGTGGAATTTTCTTTCCTATTTTTCATCAATAAAATAGATGAAGTTAATTAAAATCGTTTTTAATCACTTCATTTTCTCAACTGTTTAGAATCGTTTTTTTATTTTCCTGTTAAAATTTCCTCCAAACTCTGTTTCTACCTAGCATAAAAATGAACTATACAGTTAATACGGAAAGTGGAGTCAACCTGATAAAATTAGGCGGAGTTTTTAACAAACTTTGGGGGCATTTTAACCCCTATAAACTTGCGATTTCAATACTTTCGAAGAGCAACTTTTTGCTTAGTTTGGGACATAGAATCATGCTGTTAATTTTCAGCCATTTCTTTAGAAACACCTGTATATCTGTCCTGGACAAAATGCAAGAAATTAATTTAATAAATAAATAAACTGATAGTGAATTAATTACATATAATCAACGTACTATTTCTTTTCAGTAAAAATAAATATGCTTAGTCTTTACATAACATGAGAACACCTCAACTCTTATTTAGCGATATAGTTCGAAGACCTATGGTTGCTTTCTCAACGTTGAGAGTTAGACCGTTGAAATTGAATCTACAGCTTCGATATACAATATCAGACCAGTAGACACCAAAGATCTCAGAAACAGAAGAGAATTCAACTCAAAATCGAGTTTTTGGTAGTTTCGTACGGAAAAAATAAACCAAAGTGCTGTTTTCCTTGATTGTTCATCTCGAGGGCTGAATAAACTTGAAGAGCCCAGGTCAACCGATTGTTATTATATTGTTCATTTTCGCTGTAATTATCTGGTAGGTTTAGCATATAACACTACGTTGGTTATCTGGAAAAAAAACCACGCTCATTTATTTAAAAAGTCGAAATACACGTTTATATTTGTATCTTTTTTGTGTTTTTTGTAGATTAGAATTTTCTTTCCTTTCTTTTCAAGTTTCTTCCTTTATTCATATGTCATAAATATTAAAACGAGTATAGAAATATGCAATAAATCAAAACGCAAAATTCTAAAAATTTCTTGTTATGACGACAGATAGATGTTTATTGCCTTTTGCAAAGGAGATTATTAATTACTTACTTACTTACTTTTCAAACCCGCTTATCCGTTAGGGTCGCGGGGGCAGCAGCCCTATGGAGGATCTCCAGCGATCGCGATCTTCCGCCATCAGGCGCATGTCCTCCCTGGTAATATCCAAGCGACTCGAACCCAGATTCTCCATGTAGTCTAGCCACCTGGTTCTAGGCCGACCCCTTGGTCTCTTACCCACCGGCTTGGAAAATAACAACTGCCTAGGAAGACTAGTTTGCGGCATCCGTATCACGTGGCCATACCAGCGCAACTGAGATCTCTCAATGCGGAGAAGTAGCGGCTCAACACCTAAAGATTCCCTTATTGTGCTGCTGTACACTCTATCTAGTAGGGTAACACCTGCCACACCTCTCAGGAATCTCATTTCGGCCGCTTGTACCCGCGATCGCACTCTTTCGGTCATTACCCAAGCCTCATGACCATAGGTGAGAATGGGGACAAAGATAGATTTGAAGACGGAGAGCTTGGCTTTGTTACCCAGCTCTCGTTTCGTTACCACGGATCGCCACAGTTCACGTCTGACACAGCTTGCTGCACCGATCCGAGCATCCAATTCTTTCTCCTGCCGTCCATCACTCGTGAATGCAATCCCGAGATACTTGAACTTCTCCACCTGTCTCAATGAGGCTCCCCTAACATGGAGAGCGCACTGAGCAGGCTGTCTTGAAAGAACCAGAGCTTCGGTTTTAGCCACACTGATCTTCATCCCAGCTTCTTCACATTTGGCTGCAAACCGGTCTAGTGCATGCTGAAGGTTCGTGTGAGAAGACCCAAGCAGGACAAGGTCGTCCGCAAAGAGCAACCTCTCCACCAGGCAGTCGCCCACACAAACACGCTCATCGCCTCTGCTGCCCCTGTCTATCCAGTCCATAAAGATAATGAACAAGATTATTAATTTATATGTGAAATATTTAATCAGATATTCTAAACTTTTTATATCACAATTTACACCAGTATAGATTATTTTCGTTCACTTATACGGGGTGGCACAAAATAGGTGTTAGAAAGATTTTGTCTACTGTGGTTGAATCGTACGCCGTAAATGATATTCCCCGTGATACTGTTCTAATGCAGTTCTGAACATTCTATATGTCCCTCAAAAATGTCTCTCATTACGGTACATTTCAGAATGGAAGCACTAACGTCGGAACAGCGTGTGTTTATCGTAAAGAAATTTTACGAAAATGCTGGAAGTAATCCTATGATGAGACGCTTATTCAACAAAACCTTATTCAAAAATGCACCTGCAAATCTCCAGGATCTTCGTACTGCATTTTCCAGAGATTCGTGCAGTCGAAAATGATGTTCTTCAGAGAGTCACCACGGAATTCAGTTCAAGGCTCTGCACACTGATTGCAGCAGATGGAAATCACTTTGAAAACCTTCTGCATTAAATTTCCGGATGTCTGTTATAGGCCTAAATATGATAACAAAAATTAGCATCAAATTAAGACCGATTGCCCTTCAACCTTATCTTGGAAGGATAGCAGACCTTCTCTTCGAACCTCTACTCAATGCGATTATTTCCCAAAAACCAATGAATATGCATGGTTTAGGCAAAAATTGTCTGTCTGAATTATTGTTGGGTCACATACCGTGTGTTTCAAAAGTTCCCGAACTGCTCATTCTGTATGTAGGGAAAGCCTAACCTATGACAGCAGGAGTAATGTTCACCCAACCACTAAAATAAACCATGTGCTGAAATGAATTACATAAAATCAGTTTTACATAGCGGCAAAGTTTCTCAAATGTGTTTATTTAATTTTTACATTCCCAAAGGAAACGGTACATGTAGGTTACACCATTTCCTTAAAGTGTTCACCGTTCACCTCTTGGCAACACGCTAGTCGCTGCTCAAACGCACTGCAGGCATAGATTAGGACTGCATGAAGAATATTTGCCATCATCTGCTTAATTCTTCCCATCAGTTCGTTAATGCTTGCAGGGCGTGTCTCGAAGACCCTGTGCTTAACATTTATGTAAAATAAATAGCGGGATTGGTAACGATAGGGAGAATCCATTAATTGAAAAAAAGAGGTTGAGAGACACTATGTAAAAAGCAAAACCTAAATTTTAATTTAATGAAAACACATTCAAAATTTTGGGACACGCGCTGAAGGCAAAGTCTTACGTATTTTAGGGGTTTGGATTGATCCAATCCTGACTTTTTAACTCATATTGAAATGTTGATCCCTAAATTATTAAGATTACAATTTTTTTTAGAAAGATTAGAAATCTCTTATTCATAGAACAAATGAAAAAAATCTTTTATTCAGTCCTTCTTGCTACTATTCAATACGGGGTAGCCTTTTGAAAAAAAGATTTATTGTCGCATTTTAATAAACCGTTTCGAATTTTGTTCAATCTTGATCATCGATGCTCCGTTCCCCTTTTTTGTAAAAAAGTTAAAATAGTAGATTTCTCTCGTTATCTAAAATTAAGACAATTAACAATGCATTATAGGGATTTCGTTGAAGATTGGTGTTCTACGGGTCTGCAATATAGATCTGTGGTTCGCAATCAAATTCATCCACCATTTCTTATACCTTCCTTTTTAAATAAATTCTTTCCTTTTAACATTTTATCCACATGGAATAATTTACCAATGCAAGTTAGAAATATATTATTTTCTTGTTTTAACTATAGCTGTATCAATTATTGCATCATTTTTTTTCCTTATTAGAGCAATGTGATTTTTAAATTTTTATTGGAACTTTTTTTTTTGTTTGTAAGGCCGTTCCCCAATTTAACCTTTCACTAGTATTTTGTGTTTTACACTTCTTTTTGGAGTCTAATAATTTAATTATAATAATAATAATAATAATAATAATAATAATAATAATAATAATAATAATAA
>JAHWFO010115002.1:1221329-1287529 GCA_023313115.1 Rhysida immarginata
AATAATAATAATAATAATAATAATAATAATAATAATAATAATAATAACATCTTATTCTTCTACCTCATATTATGTCGTGGTAGGCTGTTTAGAATAATAAATCAATAATAAAATAGATAACGTTTTCGAGCTTTTCTCCATGAGCTGTCCTTTTAGAATCTCTCAAAATTTCATAGAGATAAACAGTAACCTATTAAGAACACTGTCAAAAGACCACAGAGAATGGCGGAGCAGAAAAGTGAAATTTGTGAAACGAAGATTCATCTATTTCTCCATCAAGAGTAATGACTATCTAACAAGAAGAACAAAGCGAATTTGATAAGTACATATTAATTAATTATTTTTTATTAATATTTTAATATTCAGTATTAATAACAAAATTTTTACAACTATTATAATAATTATATTTACCAATTAAAATATGATAATTTATCGATAAATTATTCCATAAAGAAGGACTGAAATTCTGAAAAAGTGAAAAAACTTAAATCAATGTCTCTTTGCAAGATAACGCAATCGATAATGCGTGAGCAGCTATTTCGAAAAAAGGTAAACACGAGTATAATATACCTGGAATTCGTAAGGACACAAACTAAAAATGTATTAGATGAACAAGAATGATTATATAACTTGCGTAACATATCGGTCTAACAAAGTTTGTCTGTGACGTACTTCATCGCATCGAGAATTAGTATCATGTATCTTAATACAAAAATAGCCATAAAATAGTCATACAAAATATACTTTGAATATTATTCTTGCTATTTTTGTAAATTAACTAGATAATGTTGTGACTAGATAACTGAAGCATACTGCAATATTTAGCACAGTATTAAGAATGAAGTTAAAAAATTGCTCTCATAGATTCTCTTAGCATCCCGAATTATAAAATACGAAACGCAGCAGGCTTTAGAAATAATAAAATTGATGTGTTTTATAAATTATAGCTTGGAATCGAAAAGAACTTGTAAATCTTTGACAATAAATTTCTTATCTAAAATACTGCACTGTATTTTGTTTGAGTGATAAAAAGCAATTACATTTGGCAACATTTATAGACATCCTATTGAGATATAATTGTTAATATCGTTTTTATTAACCTTATATTTGATTATTGTAAGGGCCTTAGTCTCCTTCCAAAAATCTGAGAAAACGACAGATTTACGAGGCATAAATAGTATAGACAAACAAACTTTACAAATGTCACAGGGAACACCACCATTCCCATTAAGCTATTTTTTTTTAAAATTTCATATAGCATTTAAGCTTCCATCATCAGAGATAGGGGGAAAAGAAGAATATCAGGTTATAAATGAATCCAAATAATTAAAAAATCATGTTATATAACAAATATTAAGAATTATCGAAAGTTACACAAAAACTAATGTGAGAGCCAAAAATCAGTGTTGTAATTTTTCTCTGCAAGGACTCACTAATTTCTCAGTATATTGCACACATTTACACTTGAAAGCAAAGTTTACTTTTTTTCCCCAGGTTCTTCTATACGCTTCAGGTAAACCCAACTGAATTTGTCTCTTCCTATAGTTTGTTTAGATTTTGCCAGACTGGAAACTCCATCAGTCCGTAGAAAGTTGACAAGTTTATTTATAATGTAATCATTGCTGCGTATAAAGATTGGCAAAAAATATTATTACTGATGAATTTCAAATTGTTTTTCTTTTCTTATTATTGTTATTATTTTACATTTATTACTCGTGACGTTCCATCTCACTGGGTGTGTGTGTATGTGATCTTTCTACGAGTTGATTTTCAATTGATTTTCTTTATTGTGCTTTTTTTTTCCTTTTGTCACGACGTTATGGATTTGTTGACAATTCTGTGTGAAACGATCGGTGAACGAGAACGAGGCCGGTGGAAGTGGCGTGGGCGGCGGCGGGCAAAAGATGCGTTTTACACACCGTTGTTTAGAGCAGGCAAGCTTCGTGATTTACAGCTCTATTGGTGCCACGACCATAAAAGGGCGTGAAAACAAGTTAGAAAAAAGAAATGAAATCAAGAAAAACGCTTTTAAAGCCGTAAAAAAGAAACTGAATCTCTTTCTCTCTCTGTTCTGTGACACAGGTCACATGACATTGGTGGAAAACGAGCATTGGGAGGTCGGCTTCGATCGGGATCGTGAGAAAAATCAGCGAAACAGAAGGGAAAACGATAAAAGATGCCAATGGTAATGGGTTGTAGGGAAAACGATGGGATGGGTTTTCAATATAATAGCGTTTTCTGTATAATGGAATAGGAAAAACGAATGAAGAGCGTTTTGTCGATTTCTTGTTTCGCTCTAAAATTGAATTGTGATCCTCAGTTCGAAAACTTTTATGGATGCTGTGGCTGAATAAATACATTCAACGTGAAATTGCACGATAAATAACGAGAATATCTGTACAATTTTTGACTGTTATTACGAAAATAAAACTGATAATAATAACCATGGAAAAAGAAGCGAAAAGTTTCTCGTTTCCAGAATTGAAAATTCTATCCTTTAGTGAACGTGATTTTACAGCACTAAATTAGAGTTTTCGACAGATTCTTATAAAACCAGAGAGAAAAAGAAAAATAACTATCTATTGTGTGCGAATTCAACACAATAAAAGGGGAAATAAATTCTTCAGTTTTAAAATATCTTTATTTTTTGACTGATATTTTCGACTCATCGAGATTTTTTAAAATAAATTTCGAATGGACAAATAACTTTTATGCTATAATAAAACTCTAATCCGGCTTAAAAGTTCCATCTGGTTTACAGTAGAGACAAATACACCTTTTCTGTGAGAGTTTCTTTACTGATCATAGAAACAAAGATAAACTTTAAGTTCAGTAACTTAAATTTGTAATATGTATTTAAGTTCGGCTAGATTGCAGGTCATATTTCTACAAATGTTGTACCAGTAGAAAATAATAATAAGACTCGCACAATCAAATCTCCTATATGCGATCTTGACTCTTTTATTTTTCTATGAGTGTATTACTTGATCTGGTATTAATTGTTTCCCTAAAGCTTATATTTGCAATTTAATAGAATTTTTGAAATATATAAAAAGTTTTGATGTGAATTGGAAGTATAAACAATCATCGAGCAATATTATGAGTCACGAATTATATCAAAGTTTAATTTATTACTGACGCACAGTATTGTGGTATTAACCAACTGAAAAAGAAATGGCAAAAAAAAACTTTTAAAAAGTAAATTTTAAAACATTTTTTTATATTATTTATTATATTGGCATCATCATCATTTATATCTCTTTCGTGAAAACATTGCAACGACAAATATCATTATAAGTCAGGATATATGAAAATGAAGCGTCTTGTTCTTCAATGGATTGTAAATTTTCTACAGAGAAATAACAGAGGTCTGCAAATTTTAATTTTTAGAAAGTTTTTTAATTTTTATAGTAGATTTAATATAATTTTGGTAAGATGATTTTGAAAATTAATTAAGTTTTCAACCATTACACAAGGACTTTTCACATATAAGATAACCATTACGCAAATAAAATAAATAAGATTTTTAACAAATAAATAATAATAAATAAATTGTAGAAATATTTTTTATTAACTGCGCAGAATGTTTTGTTGCCTTCCAGAATGAAGTAATTGGGGTCTAAGAAATACCTAAGGTTACTTGGCGACGACTATAATACGGTCCATTTTCGAATGAGCTTGCCGTTTTGCGAACAAACTTTACGTGATAGCGCTAAACGGATTTAAAATTTAAAATCAGAATATTCAGATTATTAAATATCATTGAAAATTTTCTTGACAATAACTCATCGCAGTTCTGTGTAATCATTGAAATAAAAATATAAATTATTAATATATTTGCTAAAATATCAAATTGAAAATAATTACTGGAATTTAATTATCATTGATTAAATGGAAGGGACTTGATTTTTTTAATAATAAACATTTTGACTAGCCCTCTATTTATTTCATTCAATTTTCAGATATGTGTAGAAATAAGAATTAACATATCAGCTGTGAAATATAAGTGCTCTCATTATAAATTCTTGATTATAAAGTGGATTTTTTTCCTTGGGATATTCTGAGTAATTTTAGACAGGTTCGGTTTCCACTGGCGATTACGATTGATACAATCGTGTAAAGAAAAATGACAGCGTCTTGTGTAGATATTTTCAACGTAATGGGGTATTTTATAATTAATGAAAATATTAAATTTTTAAAAACCTGATTATCTCATGTTCAACATTTATTTATCTTCTGTATCAAAATCTTGCCAATTGCTAACTGGGCATTTAATAAACCGAAACCAGATAGTTTAAAAAAACTGATTCTTCCTACATATTCAGCTTCTGTAAAATAACAAAAATTATGATCATTTCAAAATAAGGTCAAAATTTGATAATTAATTTACTGCTACAGAAAAAGTTTCATAAAAAACTTTGGCCCAAAACTCCATTCAAAGAGTAATTATAAATATATTCTTAGAATTTCTGTAACGTTTTGTAAATCAACACAGTGGATTTTGATCTTTTAAGAAGATACATTAATATTTTATAACAAGATAAGAGGAAAAAGGTTTTATCAAACCAAGCTTTTATAATGTTTTATTTAGTGGCAACAATACAGCTTAATTTTGCAACAATAAACAATAGATACATTTACCTCTCGCCATAACGAAATGTCCAATTGTTACAACAATCAATTCGTAGTAATGAGTTAGTACCATTAGAACACGAACCAATGAACCGATTTGAAAATTTTTTTCTTTATCATAAATTGTCATCGATTCTGCATAAGTGTGTCAAATTGCAGCTCCCTAGCTTGTCGGAAAGTTGGTTTAATATTGATTACAAGATTTGACCTAATCAAACTAACACAGCAAAGTTATAAAAAGCTTATAATAAAGCATTTACTTGAAGGTATCCGGTTTTAATTAATAGCTAGAAATTTTAGATTACATATAATTTTCATAGTTACATTAAACACTGTGCATGTGTCTGCGATATAATATTTGTTGCTATTGAAAGTGAGCAAATTTCAATAGTTGTCACTTTAAATTGAATTTTTCTTGGTATTTATTTGACGTCAGTTTAAAATTAATTCTTATATATCACTATCTATTACGTTGTCCATTTTCTAAAATTTAAAACCTTCTAAGTTAATAACAAGTATTTTTAACAACTATAAAGCTGTTACTCTATTAGTCATTTTTTACGTTAATCAGAATCGTAAGGACACTTCCCGTAAATGTATTTCTAACGGCAACTCGAATTAATCATGATAAAGAAACGAAATTTAATTTTATTTAGCAACGATTTGTATTCTTCATTTGCAGTAATTGGAGAATGGCGAATTAAAATTTAATTGATTATTCAAGCTGAGATCACCTTAGAATATTAAGAATGTTTGATGCGTTTTTAATAACAGTAGAGAGTTTCTTTGATATTAAACAAAAACATCACTTTATCCAATAGTTCTGTATATTATATTGTTTAGATTAAATGCTACTTTAGAGCATTCAGATATTAGAGATGATTTTGGTTATAATTTTAATGGAGAGTTTTTGCAATGTTCCGATTCAAAATGATTCATGGCAATTGGAGTTCCCTTCAAATGAGATCAGATTCCCACCTGAGCAACTTCCTTATGAGGGTTCAGGATTTTTATGAAGGGAAACAAAGACGGCTGCGACCGCAAAAAAGTCATTTCGGCGACAAAACAGTGTCACATTTGTCTTTTGAATCGATCCTATAAAACCGTACGCCAGCATGATTTATAGCTGTTTTGCGTAGAAGAAAAGCATTAAAATAACAACTTTTTTTTTTTCATACTTTCTTAATTAACCCTCCCTTTCCTCCATCCAATAGACTATTATCACATGCATATTATGCTAAAACTGTAATCGCTTTTGCTATAGAAAGGCATTTGTACGAGTTTATTCTCTCTTAGAAATAAAGGTTCGATTTTTCCTCGCCCGCCTTTGATTTCATTTCTTTATAAAAACATAATCTAAAAATTTCGTTAAGATTTATGATGACATAAGTTAATCCGATCATTAAACAAGTGTGATGTTATGAAGACATTTATGGAGTTGCTTTTCTTTTTTTTTCATTTTCTCCTTTTTTTTTTTAATTTACATTTTATTGGGATAATTAATGAAAAGTGAAGAGATGAAAGGAAACCGACGTTGGCGCCATCTCTTGCTGCATTTTGACGTTATTGAGCAGTTAAAATTTATGACTGAGAGGAAATCTTTTAATTGCACACCCAAGAAACGTAAATTAAATATTCATTTAAATTAATCTTTAATTTATTTGAGTCAATTTAAAAAATACACATAGACTGTTTTAAAAGTATTCCCAACTCATTCATTCATTTTGAGTTCCTGTATGGTGAACCCAAAAGGGACGCATTATGACTTTATAATGTGTATAAAATAATTTAAAAATCTTTCAATGTTTAAATCCCCGCATGTAATTAAAATTGATATTTTCCAATGGCATTGAGTTAACCATTTCTTGAGAGTTTAATTCTCTTTACGCTATACTTCATACGATTTATAAATATATTTAACAGTTCATTTCTGAATGAGAACAGCTTAAATTAGTTTTCTAATTTACTATATTTCTAATTCTAAATTAGCAGACATTAGAAAAAATAATTGACTGAACTAATAATGAAACAAATAGCCAAATTCATAAATACTGGTTATTTTATTAATAAGTAGGATTTACCACCGTTTTCTCGTAGATAAATGCAAGATTATTCCTAAGTCCATGATACATTTTAGAAAGTCGCCATGATCAAACAATGTAAACTAATTAAACTAAAATAGAGGTCATATCTCCAAATTTTTAAATACTTCACAAATACTCAATCCGTCCATCTTTGCTGAGGCGCCAAACATATATCCGCGCGAGTAAATCTCTTTGTGAAGTAATAACTCGGTGTTATTCACGAATCTCCACAAGAAAAAATTTACATCTTCCTCATGTATACATCCTATCCAAGATCATGGCAAGCTTTCATTGAGGGGCCCTCGCATCTACTGTGGCAATGAGCCTAAAAATTTTGGAGGAACGGTCGTTTCATCGAGGTATGAATTACTAGCCGCCTATTGTTGTTCTGGTGAATTTCTAAAATGTTTCAAGAACTTATGAATGCCCTTTCTACAATGGCTGATTCTTAATTCTACCAAGATTCTTAATTAACAATTTTTTTTAAGAAATAAATATTTAAGAGACTTTAGATATTAATTTCATGTCGAAGTAAAGCCAAATTTCTAAAATTTCTTTAAATTATCTGATTTCTTGTTAGTTAAAGAAGGCAGTTTCAGACAGACTGATTTCGCAACCTTAAAGGTATGCAAATCGATTCCCTATAAAAAAGCTATTAAAATTTTTATTGAAAATTAGCTACGTGAAAGATTGTGATCATTGAGAAAAAGAGGACAGGAAATGTATTAATTCAACCAAACATTGAAGGAGAAACGATATTAAACGTTTCAATGAAGATAACGTTAAAACTATTTATGCCCTGGTATAACTGATTATTTCGTATATTAAATTTTTTTATTAAATTGCAATAAATTTTTGAATACGAAAATCATAGTGCCAAATAAATCAGAAGGTAATATGTGATATAGTAAAAACACTCAATAATAAATATCACTCCAAAATAGCATTAGGAAACAATCTCGATTATAAGAGATTCATAATTCCCTCTACAAACATTTATTAAGTAGCGGAAGAATGAAGCTACTTATTGTTTTCACAATGTCCGTCTGTCTGTCCGTCCGTCCGTCCCTTTCATAATTTCCACATTTTTTGAGGTAGAAGGTTGAAATTCAGAATGTAGCTTACTATGGGCATGTGTACCTTCACTATTTAATTTGGTTTTGATTGGCCCACTGGGGTCGGAGTTTCGGGGGCGGAAATTAGAGGGGACCAAAGGTCTACGCGTATTTATGCATATAAAGGAATGAAATTTGGTATGCAGATTCCTCTAAGCAAGATCAACGTTACTGTAAAGTTTGGGCAAAATCGTCCCAATAGGGTCGGAGTTGTGGGGGTGGCAATCAGTTGGTCTTAAGAAATTTATGGCAACTTATAGGGTGTGATATATCATTCGATCGAAAATGATGAGAAAAGAAAGAAGATAGGGTTCTTTTATATTTTCTAAATACAAGGTTCGAGAAAATCAATTTTTGATTAAAAAGAAATGGAGGGTTAAAAAGTGCAGATGAAGGAATAAAAAAAATAGATGAACTCAGGGCTTCCGCTACTTTCCTATACCTTCTTCGGGAGGCTTAATTTCTTGTTTTCAATGCTTATATTCTCTTATTGTACGGATAGAACTTGAAAAGTGTAAATCTGATGTTGCTCTATATTGTTGCAATTTTTTAGACTTGTAATAGACTGCAGAAATGATAGAATATATCATCACTCCCCTGCTGCATTTCCTTGGAAAACATAAAATATTTAATTAAAATAGGAGAAATAGACATTCCCTGCCTTAAATTTACTCATCTTCTTCAAGCTATCCATTTCTACAGCATCCTCGGTTCAGTAGTTTTCATCATTTTCATTTCTGCAAAAGCTTCAATTCATTAGAACATTTGGATGGTACGTCAACATGAATTGTAAGCTCTCGTGCGAATTTTTTTTTTTTTTTTATAGTTAAGGAACAGTTTTGACGCCCTTACTAACCTTATTAATAAACATAAGATTATTTCCTGTGATCAAAAAGAGTCTTCATTTCTTCGAATAGCTGGACAAAACTGCATCAGCACATCAATCATCAATTATTATTTGCACTGAATTTATTGATCAAATACATTTTGCTTTCACTTTATTAGGAGCTTTAGGAAAAAGCTGCTTATAAGAATCCACGCCCGCCGTTTGCACGATAACTTGAAAACGGATTAACTTTTTCTGATTTTTTTTCAGAAATATGACCATCAAGATCTTAGCTCGGCTGTATCAACTTTTCAGAATTTTTCGTGGATCCCTTCAAGTCGAATTCACGTGCTCAAACAGTGACCGCATAAGAATACCAAGATAATGGCATGTCATATAACAATCGATTTGTCAAGAATGAATACACTGTTATATAGCATTTGTTCGTCTTTCATTCATTGTTGACATAGGCACGCGCACATGATAATCACTCTGTCGAGGATCAATAATCAATCACTCAATTATTGAACTGCGTTGAGCAATAAAATAGACGTAAATTTGGAAAGAATTAAATGAATTTCCGTTGTTTATTATACGCTGTCCAACGAAAGAAAAACTGGGCGTGTCTAATTAAAATTCCCAATTTCAATTGTTAGACATTGTTGCTAAATAAAATTAACAATGATTAACAATTGAAATTGGGAATTTAACTGGACGCGCCCTGTTTTTCTTTCATTGGACAGAGTATAGTAATTTTAGCTAGACTTTAATTCTCGAATTTAATATTACTTGTACGTCACAGCTAAAGCTCTTTCTTAAATATTACAAGATTTTATTTTATTTATTTATATTTATTTACTTTCCATTATTATACTTTATATAACGGAGAATTTCCTAAGTTAATATTAATAACTTAAAATAATACGAATAAACTCGAAATTATCTAAGTAAATTATCATGTTACTCTTAATTCATATCGTCATAATTTTTTCATATTATAGATAAAAAAGGTTAATTTTCCTTTCACGAATTTTTCTATCCGTTATGATTTGAATTTCGTACAAAGGCGTTATTATTATTTTTTTCTTACGGAAAAATATTTTTTATTTGAAGTTGTTTTATACTTATTCTACTTAGCATTCCGATTGCATAAATAGAAAAGCTATTCTTGTCCTATAATTTACTCATAACAGCGAATCCATTACTAGTTTTGAGCTGAGTCCAAGAAAATCTGACAGTTGGGAAAATGCTAATGTACATAAATCAAAATGAATGTCGGACGAAATTTTTATAGTATATAATAGAGTGATCCACAAAATAATCGTCCAAAATAACCATTGACACCAATATTAGATAAATTATACTGATTACTGATGCTATATTTGTAATTTATAGCCATAAAGTGGAGAATCTCTGAGGAATTCAAGCAGGTAATTTTTTTTTTACATTCGGTATGTAGTATGCAGACAAAAAAATCAGAAATTTAAAAAAAAACTTTAAGTAAGAAAATCATAGTGGCAAATAAATCAGAAAATAATATATGATATTGTAATAATACTTAATTTTAAAAGAAACGAAAAAAATAGTAAAATGATATGGGTAACAGCATTAAGAAACAATCTAAACTATAAAAGACTCACTGTGCACTCTACTAATATTTATTTTCACTGTTTATATTCTCTTATTATGCATATGGAATCTGAAAGTGCTAAAATAAGCTCTGAGATATTGCAACCTTTTAAACTGGTAATGGACTGCAAAGTCATAGAATATATCACCCCCTACTCCTGGCAAATTTCCTTGGAGTAGTCGGAGAATTAATCAAAAATGTAAAAAAAAAACTGTAGATATTTACCTAAGAGAAGAAATAAGGAACGACCTTTCACTTGTCCTTAATGAAGTTTATTCAACATATATGTACAATTCGGATGCTAAGCATCCTTTATTCAGTATGAGACAGGATGTATTTGTATAGTACATACAAGGTTCGACAAATAATAAACGAGACTGACGCTACTTTGAACGTGTTCAAGCATGTGCTACCACGATGATGCGTACAAGTATGCCGTGTATACAAGTTGCGAAAATAAAGTTGTGCGCGCGTGTATATTCTCGTGCTTCAACCACACGCAGTCATTAAACATGGAACAAAGAACAAACATTAAGTTCTGTTTTAAACTTGAAAAACCAGCTACGGAAAATCAAAAGTTGATAAAGCAAGTGTATGGTGAGAATGCACTATCTCTGCATGTATTTTTCATAGGTACGCTAGATTTCGTATTGGCCGGGAGGAGCTGAAAGACGACAAACACACATGACGTCCGAAAACTGTTCGAAGATACGAAACGATCGAGAAGGTGACAGAGCTTTTGTTAAGTAATCGCCGAATGAACCTGAAAATGATGATAGAAGTCTTAAACATTAACCGAGAAACATTTCGCCTAATATTAACAGAAGATTTGGGCAAAAGGAATCTGTGTGCTCGGTTTGTGCCACATTTCTTAACAGATGAGCAAAAAGGAGACAAATTGAATGCTTGCTCGGAATATTTAGCGGCCGTAGATGCCAACCCAGACTTTTTGGATTCAATTGTGACAGGAGACGAAACCTGTTGCTATCTATATAACCCCCGAAACAGCATGGAATCGCGGTCAACAACATCCCGGTTGTGTTGGTGGGTTACATCCGGTTACGAGAGTCCTAACTTTCCGGACGACGTCAGGAGTACAGCTAGTGGATGGTCTCGGATTGGCCTGCCTTTTTTACCCTCAGGAATGGCACCGCTTCTGGTTTTGCCAATGTCATTTAGTACACTTGATTTTTCTTTCTTGGAACTTACGGAGCCTTGCTTCTTGCATGCTTTCATAATTTCGGAATAGCTGAATTTGACGTCGGAAAGGGATGTTATGTAGCCCTCCCAATACCTGTTAATTTTCGGTCGCATAACTCAAAGTTTTTAGTTCGCTGTTCGAATACTATCTATTTTAATACCTACCCTAACAATACTCCACGTGATAGCTAACGTGAAATGAACGCGCTGCCCCATTTAAATATGCTAATTCATACCACAAATATCTAATAACTCTGTATTCCTAGAAGTAAATACTGTTAGAGTAAAAATAAAATATAATAGCAACTATATGCATATGTTTTATATAAGGTTTTATCAGTAATAATAAAACCGCAAGCCAGAAGTTGTGCATGAGTAAAGATTTTTTGCTTTCTCCTCCTGCATTATTTCTGAATCATCTAATCTAGACCTAATCTATGTTCTCCGACTGAACAACTCAAAAAGTCATAAATGATCTATTTATTGTAAAAGTTTGCATGCAAACAATTACCAACACATTAGTTTTCGTAAATTACGATAGTAAAAATATGATATTGTTGGTTAGTATCTGTGATCACAGAAGTATTTGTATCGTTGTATACCAACAAGTATCTTGAAGCAGATAATGTTCTGCATGAGTCTTAGAAATGGGAATAAGAAAACAGAAGTAGGTTCCGGAAACAGCTAAAATTAAATCCAAATTAATTGTTATGTAACAACCCGGTCTTTCTCAATCTTGTATAAAATTAGGAGAACCGATCGAGGTTATCCACCATCGAACGAAGACCAAAACCGGAGTTTCTGATATTAAATAATATACTCACTAGTGTGATTCGTAAGATTAAAATAATATATAAGTTTAAAATCAAGATCAGATTTACAAATATTCGTACGATAGTGGTTGCAATGGAGGGCAACAACAATTGCGTGAAGGAAATGGCGCAGTTTTAAAATATAGACAATATAAGTGAAAGGGAAAATGAAACTGGTCAGAAAGAGAATACACTGTAAAATCCTATTGTGTAAATGCTGTAGAGAGACTGAAGTCACGATTGAAGAAGGAAGTAAGTCAATGATTATAAATAAATAATTAATCAGAAATGTTTATTTTACCATTTTTAAAAGCGAACTTTTAAAATGAGGTTTTTAATTATTATTATACAATTAAAAGGGAACTATTTTTTCGTAATTTTAAGAGAAAAGGGAGATGAACTGTAAATTAATAAATGTCTCATATGTTTAAAGCTATGACTCTTTATTATTATGATGAAGAAGAAATGTTTTATAGGACAATTTAGATTTTTTCCGTTCCTTAACGTTTGCAAATACTAATAAAGAAATGTTTTACTATTACTCTTAGTAATTAATTGTAGTGAGTTTCAGTTTTCCTCTTTAGAATAAGAAAACTGAAAAATAAAGAAATTAAAGATGATCTCGTTCTGGCATTAAAATTGATTTTTTAAAATAAATTATCTGTTAATTGTGATAATACTGTATCTATTTGATTGAATGAAATTGTTAATATAAATATTAAATTCCTCTAAATTAATTTATATTCATATAATTAAATTACAGTATTTGGAAAAAAGTTACCAACCAACCGCCATTCATGCGATGTGGGATCATCTTTAGCCGCAATGACTTCAGCATTCCTACGTGGCATATTTTCTACAAAAATTACGATAGCAATAGGCCGGATTACTGAACCAGTTTTCCTTGAAAAATTTACGGTTCTCCTGAATTGTTGTTGTACAGCTCATCCAAACCTGTTCAATAGGTTCAAGTCGGGGCTCTGTGGAGGTTAGTGTGGTGTTGTTATAGTCCAGAAATTATGCAGTTACTGCACGGTACATTGTCCTGCTAAAAGAGACAATAGGTCCATTCCATAAAAACGCCACAAAGTAAGCAGCATTTCATTGTTCAGATTCTATTTGTCGGCCTTCAGTGTGTATGGCCAGATTGGAGGCCAAGAATGAAATGCAAGACCATACCATCACACCTTCTCTGAATTTTTACGAGAACATTTTTACGTTGGCGAGAAATATTTCTATAAAATCATGATTGTCCCAAATTCAAATTTATCTACAAAATTTGATAAAATCCCCAATACTATCAAAATCAAAAATAAAAAATAAAAATTGAATTAAAACTCCCACTCCTTCCCTCTTAACTAATGTAACTAAACCCTCTAATTAAAGTTTTTTTTTTAATAAAATAATTTGAAATAAATTATCAATCCATAATGGGCATAAAATTCATATCAATGTCTCAAATTTGCTAGTACATTCTCATAATCCATACTATATCAATATGAAGAAAACACAAGAGGTTTTGTGATTAAAGTTCATTAACAAGATTTAATTGTTGGTTTTGCATATCCAGGCAATCACCAGATCAACAACTGTTCGTATGACCGGAAAACGGTGTAGATGATTCTTCACGAATTTTCTCAAGCCTCTACATTCCACTGTGCCAGATTGTTGAATTCAGGGTAATAAGAGGGCTTGCATACGGTATTCCTGGAATGTTTACTACAAATTTCTATTCCAGTCGATTCCTGCAATTCTGAACTGTAACAGTCAGCTGAGTAATGGCGGTTTTTGCGAATTAGTACTCTATGGTCATGATCGTTGAGTCTGGTGGTCCGTCCACTTCGGGGAGTATTTCTGGTTGACTCGTTGCGCTTTCATCTTAATATGGTGTGTCACTAATTGTGGATTTGGGATTCTTCAATTTCGTAATTGCCCAATGATACGTATAGGCAGGCCTGAAGCATCGCACTCTTATTATAACCCGTCGCTCAAATTCCGTTAGTTCCTTTCGAGAAGCCATTTCACTGGGATATAATTCCACCGAATTGGAGGGCTGTCTACCAAGAATTTATACCGGATATCGACATGTGACTTCTCATTTAGCACTGTTTATTTCTGGGGATGTCGGGTGACGTTTTTTTTTTTAAGTAGTGATATATAAAAGTAACAAACAAAATAAGAAGAGTAATTACAATTCCTCAAATGAGATTTTTAATCTGGAGCCACGGATGTACATGTACATTTCGAAGACCCCCTGTCTTTTTCATCAGCGTGTCAAGAGGACAGGGTCTTCGAAATCCGTGGCTCCAGATTAAAAATCTCATTTGTGGAATTGTGGTTTATCTTTATATTTTATTTGTTACTAGCGTTTGTCCACAGTTTTTGGCATTATACCATTAGTACTAGTGATATATAAGTTTTAATAATATCTAATTTTTCATGTAATAATCTCATTTAATGTTGAAAATCTCTTTTAGCCGTGAATTTGATTCTTTCTAACGAAGAAAGAAACTTCTTAATAAAGAAATAATCATCAGAGCGAATAAGTTACCAATATTTTGTGATATTAATAATTCCAATGGTCAATTCCTCAAGATGTTGGAATACTGCAGTATATAGATTTCCTATTATCGCTAAAAATCAAGAACCTCAAGAAATACTTAATTTTCTAGATAAATAATTAATATATACTGGAGATGACCTCCAAACTTCATTCAAAAAATCATTACTTAATTTCCTAGATCGAATGATAAATGCCCATTTAGATTTAAATAGTAAAACAAAATTCTTATTTTTAAGGAAGACTCACAGCGTGTAAAAGCCGGTGTAAAAATTGGAATTATTTCTTCATCAAAGTGGCACCGGAAAAGCAATTTTGATTTGAGTCTATTATTTTAATAAGTTTCTGGAAATTTGATAAGCTTTAAGTTTTGTGACGTTGCCAAAACTTGGATTCTCATATCTTAGAGCTTTTGATTTAATGAGACCTCCAAATTTAAAAGGAAAAAAGTGCTTTGGCAGAAGCTTGATATAATATTTTATACTATATCTAGCATCCTATTTATATTATCGAATTCAATTAATATTTTTAAAATAAGTACGTGAACGATATTTAAATAGATACAAATACTTAAAAAGTTATTTGTATTTGACTCGTTTTAAGCAGCATCAGAAGATATTAAAAGAATTTTAAAAGGGGTAAAATAAAATAGATTACTTATATTATTAATAAATATTAACGGATGATATTCTAGCGACAATTTATCGGCCTCGGTGGCTCAGCGGTTGCGTGATCGCCTCTGATGCCCGAGTACGCGGGTTCGATCCCGGCCGAGGACGACGAGGATTTTTCAGGGGGAAATCCTGAGATCACGCAATTCCTTCGGAAGGGAAGTGAAGCCGTTGGTCCCGTGTAGTCGTTTGCCGGCTGCACGTTAAAGAACCCTTGCGAGGCAAAATTTGCGGCCCCTCTAACGCCGTCCTGAATGACCATAGCTGTTGAAAAGGACGTTAATACCAAACAAACCAAACCAAACCAAACCATCTAGCGACAATTTTATTTCTATTTAGTTCATCATTCTAATACTTCGCTTTACTTATTAAATTTATTATTAAAATATAATTCCATATATATTTATAGTTTATTAATATTCCGTTAATATTTATAATTTATTATAAAATATAATATTACTTATAAATATTTAGAAATAAACCTCTGAGGCTGTGGCTACTTACAGATTGTGAAGAAAATTTGTATTTTCTTTATTTCTCTAGTATTTAACTTAAGATTGTAGATAATAAATTTAACAGCCAATTGATATATTTTTATATAAATATTTATCATAAAACATCATATGTCACTTAATAATCATCATTGTTATATCTTTTGAAACTTTGTACAATGTAAAAATTTTGATAATAATAATAATAATAATATTAATAATAATAATATGACAACAACTGGGTTAATCCCACCGTCAAGTGTCGACGGGGGGCTAGAACACCAAGTTGCCCCCCAACAGGCAAATAGCCCAAACCGGGGTTAATGAACAAACTACAAAAGTATGGTAGCTAATGTAGACAAAAACAGAAAAACTCATAAGAAACTTATTAGAACTTTATTACTTATTAGAAAACAGTACATTTGAAAATGAATGAGTCGTTACCCTGAAAAGCTAATGGGCCCTAATTTTTTTCATTCATTCTCATTAATTTTCCAAATGTAGGCCCTACTGTTGCATAATTTTTGCAAAGCGAATGGAGAAAATTTAATACATACGTGAAGAAATCTTACGAAATGCTCTTCCTCCTTCCGTGTGAAATATATTAAAAAAGACAAGCCAAAGTAAAAATTTTAACGGGAGCTCTAGCCAACGATATTACATAAACCAAGAAGTCCATTTTCCATCTTTGTGTGAAATTTATAATTTTCCTTAAAATTTATAAAACAAATAATTTTACAAATTTATAAAACTAACTTTTTTTAAAATAACGCAGTTTCAAGAATTCTTAATTGACAATGTAACTGAGATTTTTATTAATCAAAAAGTATATGCGGAATTGTTCAGGTAACATCCTATTTATGCCTTGATGTCCGTATTTTAAAGTGTACAGATACAACTTGTGTAAAAGGCGCAAAATGACCTTAGTAGTCAACGCCAAAATTTCTAATAAAACCAAAACCAAACCGTATTTTAAACAGATAAACTTAAATAGATTTTTATTAGATGCAGACTAAAAGATCATATGCATTATTTCAATTGAAAACATCGAATTTAATTAGCATGTAATATAATGAATAAGGATAGATTTAAATTTACTAAAATGGAAGTGTTTTCGTTTAGTGAACAGATTAGCTTTTTTATGTACAGTATTATAATGATGGAAAAACAGAACTTAACTATAAAGCACATTTTTTACCCATTTAACGAAATTTGTTTTGATCCTTGATCGCCAATAAAATACTGTACAAAATCAGCACGAAGCCCTCAGAGATTTCTGAATATTAAAAAGGTGTGACCTTAAAAAAGCCAGTAGGAGATGAAAAAGAATTGATTGCCAAGCAGCCGACAGGAACAGATGAAACCCATAAAAATGGGGTTTAATGGCCTCGTTTAGCAACCGTTCCAAGTGGCCGTTAATGATATACATCAAAAGAGCGCCTCTCGTACCTTTGATAAGGAGCCTTCTGGGCTGTCATGGTGGTCGAAGACGTTTTACAAGGAAAAATAAAAATCACGGTTGAAAATGATTGGCTAGATAATTGGAATTAAAAGAAATGCCTAAGAAAAAAAATACACTTTAGGAGAGACAATCCTTTCTTTGTTACCATTTCATTTTATAGCGGAACTTTCACATGTCTGATTTCAATAGAAATTAAATTGTATATTGTTGATATTTTGTACATATTGATAAAGACATCCTAAAATACATGCGCCTTTATTTATTTAAACACTTATAAAGCAACCCTTAACGAAAAAACGGATGGAAATATTGAAGAACGAACGGAAAGTTTGCATTTTTCTTCCTTTATGTTAATTAAAACATTTACAAAATGTCTTCAAGCTGGTTTTATTTTCATTAAGCGTAATGTTAATAGTTCAGGGCTGAATTGAAATTGGTGGACCGAATTGACAAGGCAGGTGGCAAACGTATTTTGCAAGCTAAGAGCAAAACACGTTACCTACATAATCGCTACCTAAATAATTATTCAAAGTTTGTATTTAAGTGGTTGTTTTATTTTATGCTGATTAACTGATGTTTTCCACTTTAATGAACCATTCACCTGCGAAGGCCATTTAAAGTCGCCGATTAGATCCGGAAACGAGCTGATTTATAGCAAGTGCACAGAAAATTATTTTCCTCATTGTGTGTTCTTTGCCAGGATATGAACCCGATTTCCTAAAAGCAGTATCTTTGCCATTATTGAAAACCCTATTTCTGATATTAACCACTTAATAAACGCCGTTTTATTAAAATTTCATTTAGAAAATAACATTACAGATAGTTCGGTCCCCCTTCCGAAGATTTAAAGCAGTGAAATTTAGAAAATGTTAAGATCAGTTTAAAACTATTAATATAATCGAAATTGTCGATTTTTTAAACTTCTCTCTCTATGCAAATTTCGACCCTGCTGGCAAAATATTGCCAAAAGTTTGGAGTTCCAAAATCAAGGCCAATTGCAGTGCCAAGGCAGAATATATCTCTCCAGGAAAGATTTTCAGTAAAAACGTAAACTGCTGTACATTTTACTCAAAATTCTATTACTATTTTACAGGAAATGAGACTTTAACTTATATTGGAAGAACACATCATGTTTGAACATCACAGTACTTTCTGCATATCGAACAATACGCAATAAGGTTCAAATTTGCAGACGAAAATTAACTTTTTTCTTTATAGGCATTATTGTATTAATGAAAGAAATTTTTGAAGATGTAACCATACGATTCATTTATTGTGTTCACACAGCTAACTCAAGACAACACGGAACTACTGTACAATATCGAGCAAATAGAATGAGAGTTATATAAACAAAAAAGAAGTAATAAATAAATAAAATTAATATTACGGAGTAAATACAAAACAACAAAAAACAAAATAATAAAATACCAAAAATAATACAAAAAAAATACAAAAATACAAAATGACAAACATGAATTCATTAAATGATAAACAATAAATACAACCATAATCACAAATACAGGATAGTAAGTAACATGATGAGGAAAATTATTTAAATAAATCAATGACATCAGAATTCTCATTGTATAGTTTTTTGAACATTGTATCCCGACGAAATTTTTCTCTGAGTTTAATAAGAGGCCAAAGCTTCATCACGGGCTTCTCATAGTATGGGACGGTACTCGGATGAAAATGGACTCGAGAAGGTTCGGAGCATCCACCTTCCCTACTAAAACATTCTTAAGAAAGGCAAGATCAGTCTTCATTCTAATGTCTGAGAGTGCACACAGATCTGAGGGTATATCAAAATTCGGGAATTTCTG
The DNA here is from genome assembly GCA_023313115.1 of Rhysida immarginata. Classification (NCBI taxonomy): domain Eukaryota; kingdom Metazoa; phylum Arthropoda; class Chilopoda; order Scolopendromorpha; family Scolopendridae; genus Rhysida; species Rhysida immarginata. The sequence continues at coordinate 1,240,636 of JAHWFO010115002.1, forward strand.
CTTTAGGAACCGGAAGAGGACATGTTACACCCTGTCCAGTTTACAAGACTGCCGATTTGAACCCCCATTCCATAAAACAGAACAGTAGGAAAAATGGGTAAAACTAAACTCCGATATAGCCGAACAAATGTAGAAGGGCACCGAAAATCGGCTCCATTGCGCAGAATGGTACCAAGAGCTCGGTAAGCCTTCTGACGAACAGAGTCAACATGGGAATTATAGGCAAGTGCGCTATCAATGATTACGCCAAGATCACGGATACAGGGCTTGGCAATCTGCCTGTTTCCACAAACAGAATAGGAGAACTTGATAAAACAATTATGCATTAATTGCAAGATCATTCTGCTCACACAAACGACCTAAACTATAAATGTCTTGCTGAAAATATTTTTAATGTTAGCAAAAAGTTTCACCACAGATGAAACAGACATCTGTGGTTTCACATCATCTGCATACATCAATATATGAGAGTTTTTTAATACCTCGGAAAGGTCAGTAGTGAAGATAACAAATAATAAAGACCCTAGGACAGAACCCTGTGGAACACCACAATGAGGCCTGTAGGGCAATGATGAATGATGTCGTATAGATACAACACACAGTCGATCCAACAGGAAAGAACGCATTATCCGAAGCAGTCCATCAACAATCCCATACGCACGCAATTTTTTAATTAGTAACTCATGATTGACAGAGTCGAACGCCTTTCGCATATCAAAGTAGTCCATGTCAAATTGCTGGCAGTGGTCAAGAGCATCATGAGTGGTGAGAGATACAAGATTGCTCACAACGGAACGTCGGGGCATGAAACCATGTTGACACACAGGAACATGAGGAAGGACATGTAGAAGATATTTATGAATGATATTGTCAAAGACTTTGGCAGTGGATGGAAGGATAGAGATCGGCCAGTAGCTAGCAATGTCAGTCCGTCTGGCAGAACCACCCTTAAAGACAGGAACCACAACCGCACTCTTCCATATTTTAAGATAGTGGCCAGCTTTTAGACACAAATTAAAGACGTGCCTAAGAGAAACAATTTTTATAAATCTAACAATTCCAATATCTATACCATACTTAGGCCAGGTTAGTACTGTTACGGCCTTCTAGAAACTACCAGGCATGAACATGGAAATGGTAAAACATTGTTACGCCGTTCTGGTGGTGCTATTACAGAACAAAGTTTCTAGAAGGCTTCAACGTCAGAATCTTAGTGCTTCAACTATACATTATTGACATCATGTTCAGGCCTGGTAGTATCTAGAAGGCCGTGGTACTGTCATGGTTATTGGAAGTTAGAGATTGGTAACTCCATTGTTGTCCATTCTTAAAAACATAATTGGGAAAACTACTTCCACGTCAAAGAACTCCATAATTGGGAAAACTACTCCATTGAGCGCTAGAATTTAGCTTATTTTTAATGGAGACTTTCGTTAGAGAACATTTCTCCTGATAATTCTTAAAATGCTTTTCAGATGTTGTAGTAATTGGATGTAAGTCTGGCTAGAATCGTGGTAAAGATAAAAGGTATGTTTTTAAAGTTCCTTCCAATGAAGAAACACTCTTGCGCTTCCTCGAAAAAATTTTGCGCTGTCTAAAGCGTCGCGAGTAAATGATTTGCATTTCGAAAAGCGATTTATTAGGAGCTTTAGCATAAAAGCTACTTATAAGAATGCGTCCTTGGTCTGTACGTTTATCCGTCCGTCCGTCCATCCGTCCGGCCGCCGTTTGCACGATAACTTGAAAACGGATTAACTTTTTCACATTCTGTTTTCAGAAATATACCCAACAAAGTCTTAGCTCGGCTGTATCAACTTTTCAGAATTTTTCGTGGACCCCTTCAAGTCGAATTCACGCGCTAAAACAGTGAGTGTAAAGAATTCAAAGATACTGGCATGTCATATAACAATGGATTTGTCAAGAAGGAATACATTGTTATTTTCTGTTCATCTTTTAAGCATTATTGACATCGGCGCGCGCACGTGAAATCGTTTTGTCGACGCACGATTGCTCAAATGCTCATAATCTATTAATTAGCGGAAGAATGGAGCTACTTATTGGTTTTATAATGTCAGTCCGTCCCCTTCATAATTTCTACATTTTTTGAGGTAGAAGGTCGAAATTTGGAATGTAGCTTACTATGGGCATGTCCATCTGTACTATTTAGTTTGGTTTTGATTGGCATACTGGGATCGGAATTACAGGGGTGGGATTCAGAGAGGGCAATATATCTATGTGCTATAGGTACGTAAAGGCGTGAAATTCAGTGTCCAGATTCCTCTAGGCACGTTCTACATTACTATGAAGTTTAGGCCCAATTGTTCCAGTGGGGTCGGATTTGCGGGCGTGGCAGTCACTTGCTCCTTAGGACTATGGCAACACAAAACATGTGAGATATCATACGTTCGGAAATTATGAGAACGGAAAGAAGATACGAGGTTTTTTACATTTTCTACATATTACGTTGGAGAAAATCAATTTTTTGATTTAAAAACTTGAAGAGAGGTAAAAAGTGCAGACAAAGGGCTAAAAACAGATGACTGCAGGATCTGGCTTACCCTACTCGGGGGGGAGGGGGGGAGGGGAAATTTCTTTTTAATAAATGTTTAAATGTATCTTTGCTTCACCGCTAAAGCACCTCCTAATGTTTACAAGATTTTATTATAACTGCTTTTTCTTTTCTTTTCCTCATTTAACTTTTCGGTGTTGAAGATTTTAAATAAAGATTGGCTCTTTTTGAAATTTAGTCTAGTAGGATATCAGCGAAAGATACTTAGTAAAGTGACAAGAACAAACATCTATGCCCTCAGCGGGACTCGAAACCGCGACTGGCTGGTCTGGAGAGCGACAAGGACTGCGCTTTGCCTCTCGGTCACTAGGGTGGTTTATTATAATTTCAACTCCAGTTAACATTAAAATTAACATTAATATTTTTTAAAATTGAATTTTTCATTTTTTGTCTTCCATGAGATCATTGATTAACGTGCTTTTTAAAAAGTATTTAAAATTTAATGTCAAAAAAAAAGATGGACATTAAGAATATTTTTTCGAAAATATTTTGAATTGTAAGACTGTCTTCTAAGTTTTACATTCCCTAAATTTAATTTTTTGATTATGTAAAATTAAATAATATTTTTCTTCAATTTTTCAAAAAAATTACTTCGAATTAACTTCAAAATACAGGATGTCCATAATTAAAAACCTCTATTACAAAGCTGCCTGCAGGGGAAACCAGTCATAAGAAAAATGTGAAATTTTGTGGAGGATATAATAAAGTGATGGAAATTTTTTTCAGCGAAAAAAATTAGTTACGAATTCGCCATTAGAAGGCGTTTTAATAACTACACTTGTACAATAGCTTAACAAATTCAACATGTTCCACATGATGGCCACCACTTTCAGATACCATCTGAAATCGCAAGATTGCATGTTCCACAGATGACCGAAGTGTGTGCGGCGTGAAATGCTGTCTTTAAGATCAGGTAAAGTTCTTGGATTTTCACAACATACCAGATTTTTCAAATGTCCTCAAAGCCAAAAGCCGCATGAAGTGAGGTCTGGGGATCCGGGCAGGCCACTGCATGACGGAAGTCTCGTCCTCGGTGGCTCAGTGGTTGCGTGATCGCCTCTGATGTACGAGGACGCGGGTTCGACCCCGGCCGAGGACGACGATGATATTTTCAGGGGGAAAATCCTGAGATCACGCATTTCCTTCAGAAGGGAAGTAAAGCCGTTGGTCCCGTGTAGTCGTTTGCCGGCTGCACATTAAAGAACCCTTGCGAGGCAAAATTTGCGGCCCCTATAACGCCGTCCTGAAATGGCCATGGCAGTGGAAAAGGACGTTAATACCAAACAAACCAAGCCAATCAAAGCATGACGGAAGTGCATGGCAGTGCAAAGTGTGGGGAAGCTCCGTCTTGCATAAAGATTGTGCGTGCAAAGCTCTAACGAGCTTGGAGAGCCGAAACAATTTTGTTCTCTAACAGCGAAGCACATGGTTGCCCAGCGGTTGAGCATGTCAACGCATTCAACATCGTAACCCATGCTCACATGTGAGTACTAACCAGCACCTGTTACAATCTTGAATGCGTAACCCGGAAACTACTCGCTGTTAAACGCAGTTATATGTACCCTATTTGCGGAAGGAAGCATCATAACAACCGCAAGCATCATACCATATAAATTTCATCATGGCCGACAACTTCAGTCGATGAAAACTTCCCGGAGCAGATACTGGGGTAGATATGTGTTACTGTCCTCCTTAAATGACTTTTACTTTATGCACCTTTTCTTTATAAGGACTAATTCACCTCCTCAGCCATTATTTTTAATTTTTAATTGGATTGATTGATCATGCCGAAGGACGACAGAAATAAAAAAAAACCCTCCCGTAAGCCTACTTCATTGGCGGGATCGCCGCTCCCTGCCTCTTTGGACGAATCTATTGCTGCCGCCATAGAAAAAGGAATTACAGATTATTTCGCTAATCCAACCAATTTGGACAAACTATCTGAGGTACTTTTTAAACGGTTTTCTACTCAACTTGATACCCTTCTATCAGATTTGATCCACAGAGTTTCTTCAACTGAAGCGAGATTAGATGCTATTGATGCCCGCCTCAATCAAATCGACACGGGCGTTAACTCGCCCTATTCAGCAAATCGCTCCTCTCGATTCTCCCATTGTTTCACCACTACACACCCAGCTCAGTGATTTACAGCTACATTTTGACGAGCTTGACCAACGTTCAAGACGCAATAATATGAGAATCTACGGTCTCCCGGAATCGCAATCGGAGGACACCGTGTCATCATGCTGCGAGTTTTTTCTTTCTAAATTAGACGTGCGTCTGGACCCGGTTTCCATTTCCTCCGCTAATCGTATAGGCTCTCGCATGTCGTCTAGGATTAGGCCCATACTATTGCAATTTTCTTCCTCAACATTTAAAGACACAATAATTAAAAACTAAGGTAAATTGCGTGGACTGTCTATACATATTGCAGACGATCTAACTCCCTTTCGATATCGCCTACTTTGTGCTGCCAAAACTAAATTTGGGCCACGTAACGCCTGGACTTTCGGGGGCAGAGTTTTTACGAAGGATCCAACAGGCTCAACGATCGCCATCCCTTCCTTCACTGCCCTCCAACGCATGTGCTTCACCTCCAATGTTCCCTCAGAGTAATTTTAGTTCTTGTTCTTGTTCAACCATTCACGTTAATTTAGTTCTTGTTTATACTTAATTTTAAGTTCTGTTCGTTCATTTATCCTTTTTATTGTATTTCTTTTGTTTTCTGTTCCTCTTGCTTCTGTCCTCTTCCTGCCCACAAGTTTTTTTCGTTTGTTTTTTTCCCTCTTTCTTTTTTCTTTATTTTCTACCTACCTCTAATTTGTTCATAGTATCTTCCTCAGTCTGCTCTCCACTCTCTTCCATCTCGTATGCTTTCTCCGTCAAATCCTCTGACCATAAATGAGTATAATTCACTCATTGCTGAAAAACTTTCCCCTACCCCCTCCTCTTCTTTACTTTGCTTTTGCTTAAACATTCGCAATCTTCGCATGAATTTTTCCTCTCTTCATGCTTTCCTTGCTTTATTCCATTCACAACCGCAAATTAATGCACTCACAGAATCCTGGTCTAAATCTACTGTTGATATTCCTCCTCTCTCTAATTTCACCTTTGAAGCTTTGCACCGTCCGAATAAGAGAGGTGGCGGTATTGTAGTTTACATTTCTAAATCCCTCAATTATGAACTGTTGCCTAATTACTCTCTGATTACTCCTGACTTCGAAATTCTTACTTTACGGATTAGCACAAAGCTTGTGTTCATCTCAATCTACCGCCCCCCCCCCCCCTCTGGACAGTTCTCTTCTTTTTATTCTTTTCTCTCGTCTATGATTCTGGACTTTACCTTATCTTCTAATAAAATCATTATCGCCGGTGATTTCAATTTGGATTTCTCTCGCCCATCTGCAAATGTTAATTCAGTTCTTGATTTAATGTCTAGGTCCGGCTTAGTCCCTCTAATTGACTCTTCCACTCATTATTCTACCTTTTTTAACTCCTACTCCCTTCTCGATCAATGCTTCTCCTCTTCTTCCGACAATATGTTCAGCGGCTCCATTGATTGCGCCATTTCTGACCATTTCCCAATTTTTTCTCTCCAGTCATTCTCTCCGCCTCCTCAGATATCTTCGCTTACTGTTAAATCGCAACTTATTACGATTAACAGATTGGCAGCCTTCAACTCCTTTCTCGAAAATACCAATTGGATTAACCTACTCCCCCCTGATGAAAATATTAATGATCTCTTCACTAAATTCCTACTTCACCTCAATTTAGGCCTTGAAAGGTATTTACCTTTTGTACCTCCTTCTACCTCAAAAACTAAACCCCCTTTCCTAAAACCTTGGATGAATTCCAAGATCCTCTCTCTTATTGCCCATAAGAATGCTCTTTATCGTAAATTTAGACGCTTTCCGAACTCATATAATAAACTTAATTTTCGTTCTTTCTCCAACCACGTCCGCTCCGAAATAAAAAATACTAAATCCATATATTATGCTCACCTATTTAATAACATAGGCAATAATAAATCTAAATGGAAAGCCATTAATAATTTAATTCGAGGTGCCTCCAATCAAGTTTCCCCATTCTCAGACCCTGCATCTCTCGATTCCACCCAGCTTACGTCCTTCTTAGCTACCTTACTTCCTCGGGATCCCAGTAACCCCTCTCTACCAATACATTACCCTTTCTCTATTCCCACTTTCTCTTCCTCTTTCTTCATTACCCCTACCTCCCCTGATGAAGTACTTTCCCTTATCTCCCGTCTCAAACCCTCCCGTCATCCTGATCCTCTCGGCATTTGTCCCGTAATTATCATCTCGGCAGCAAATGCCCTTGCGTTCCCTCTCGCTTGGTTATTTAACATTTCTCTTTCCCAAGGGATTTTTCCCTCCAGCCTTCGTATTGCCAAAGTTATCCCTCTTTATAAAAAAGGTGACTACCATTTTTTCCAATTACCGTCCTATCTCAATTCTTCCTTCGTTCTCTAAAATCTTTGAAAGCCTCTTTTTTGCCCGTCTTTCTTCCTACATACTTAATAATAATTTGCTTTCTTCTGCACAGCATGGCTTCATTCCTAAACGTAACACAACTACAGCTTGTTTTGAACTGACCGAATTTATTATTTCCAATATGGCTAACAACAAGTTTGTTGTATCTCTCTTTGTTGATTATTCCAAGGCTTTCGACTCCATTCCTCATAATCTCCTTCTTTTTAAGCTGTCTCACTTTTTTAATATCCGAGGCCCCCCATTAGATTGGATCACAAGTTTTTTATCAAATCGTGTTTACTCTTTAAGTTTATTTAATTTATCCTCTGATCCAGTTATTCGTAACACCGGAGTTCCCCAAGGTTCTATCCTCTCTCCCCTTCTTTTTAATTTGTTCATTAACGATCTTTCCTATATACTTTCCCCTGTGTCTCTTATTCTTTATGCCGATGATGCCACTCTATCACTTGCGGATTCTTCCCTCTTATCTATTGAACATAAGTTTAATACTATTCTTCATAATTTCTTCCTTTGGAACAATACAAATCACTTGCAACTGAACCTTGATAAAACTACTTATATAATTTTTACCCAACATAATAAAAAATTTGACACCAATACCTTCTCGCTTAAATACAACTCTCAATATATCACTCCCTCTAAGTCCTTTAAATATTAGGGAATTTACATATCCCACAACCTATCTTGGGACACACATATTAATTCCCTTGCCTCCATCTTAAATTCGCGTCTCGGTTTATTTTCCCGTCTCCATTACCTTTCCCCCTATATCTTGTTGTTGCTTTACTACGCATTAATTCACTCCACTCTCACCTATGGTATATACAATTTTGGGGATCTTCCACCAAATCTAACCTTTTACGTCTTTTCCGACTCCAAAAATGGTTTCTTCGAATTCTCTTGAAACTCCGAAAACCATCCTCTGTGTCTCACTTATTTAATTATGTTGGTATTACTCCCATTCATCAACTTTACACTTTTCACCTGGCAATGTTTATTTATAAATCTCTTAACAATCTTTTACTTACCTCTTTACCTCATTCTCCTTTTATCCCCATCACTACTCCCGCATACAATATCCGCCATTATATTCCCTTCACTCTTCCCCGGATTAGTCGTTCTTACCAATGTAAAAGCGTTTCTACTTCAGGTCTAAGACTTTGGTCCAGCCTACCATCTGAAATCCGTTCTTCTTCTTCAACCAACAACTTTAAAATTAAACTACTGTCCCACTTGCGCAATTCTAGCTAATTTTTTTTTCCTGTTTAACTTCCCTTATCTTTCCGCTTCTCTTTCTGTCTATATTCTTTTATAAATTATACAGATTGTTTATTATATTCATTTGTATGTTCTAATTATATTGTTCTTATTATGTTCTCTTTTATAGTGTTCCACAGACTGTTTTTTTCTGCCCACCCAGGGGACCTAACTCGTCGGCTTTTTGCCATACTGGCCCCGGGTGGATGCACTGTACCCCTCTGAAATAAATAAAATAAAAAAAAAATGACTCGATACATCCAAAGACACATAAGAATGCAGCAATAAAGCATGGCTTTAGAAGAGCACTAACGTACCCCATAAATGATGAAGCCCGCAGAAATGAGAAGCAAACCATATTTGAATTAGCTAAACCAGTTTCCAAGGAAGATAACGAACTCCATCCTGCGATAAGTAATGAGAGAACAACCAACAAAAGAAACGAACACAGACAGAAGACGGAAAGAATTCGCAACATTCACATACACCGGGGAAAATGTCCATCGGATATCGAACCTGTTCCAAAAAGTAGGCATAGGAGTAGCTTTCCGCACAAACAACAACGCAATACGAATTCTGAACCCAACGCAAAAGAAAAACGGATTAGACGAATACAAGCAAGCAGGAGTATACGAATTACAATGTCCGGATTATGAGGCGGTTTATGTGGGATCGACGTCCAGGTCATTCCGCGAGAAATTCAAAGAACACAGAAGAGCCTGGGATAACGGAGACGGGAGGTCGGCCTATGCGGACCACCTCATAAAGGCCGGACATCGTATGACAGAAATGGAAGAATGTATGAAAATCATATGGAAGGGACATGGAAAAGGAAAATACTGTGGAAAGAAGAAATGGAAATATGGAGGAAATATCACAACAATAAAGCTGCTCTCCTAAAAGGGTAAACATCGTTTGAGAGGAACGGCATTATTGAATTCCTAATAAAGATGGAAGACGAAGAAAGACGAAGAAGAGCCCCCCTCCATAAGAGGTCGACATGTCAGAGAAGCGTTCTAATAGGTTCGCGAATGACATTAAATATAAGGAGTACGTTTGCACAAGTTAAAATTGTAGTAAGACTACCTCTGAAGATGACAGTAGTCGAAACGCGTTAAGGCAAAATACCTGTTTCTTTTTGAACCGTCAATTCTTGTTTACCTGTCACTTTTTGAACCGTCTCTTTTATTCTAGATTACTCGTGACACTAGATATGGAGAGCACTGAATCTTTTTCTTTTAAGCCTTTAATAATACTGTACTTTGTTCTTGTGGATTGGAAGTCTGAATACTTCCTATCGGCTAAGTTGCCTTCAATCTGCAACTTGCAAGCATTTCGAATGAATACCTTGCTTGAACCATCCAAAAATTTGACGCCAGTTTCGATATCAGCAATCAGCTGTTCGACTGCATTACGTCTGTTGGAAAAAAAAGAATTTCAGACCTTTTCTTGTACATTCATATCGTCTTTATTAATGGTGTATGAAGACTCGTTTTTAACTAATGGGTATGCCTTGTTAATTGGGTTAGCGAGCTCAGAAATAGGAACAGCAGGCAACAATGCAGACAATGAAAGTGGAGACCTTAGATTCACATTTTTCTTGATTGGCATCGTTAACTGTATTTAAGAACGCATCCCATTCGAAACAACTAAAAGAATTACTTAAAACTAAGTGTAAATTATAGGCATTCAGTTCTATTGAAGAGAGTCGGCTGAACAGATATCGAATTCTATCATGGTTTAGGCTTTAATTTTACACTTCGTATATATGAACCATGTCCTCTGTTCCGATGGGGCTCCTATAACCCGACTCTACTGGATTTTGCCCCTTTCTTTATTATTTAAGTTAAATAATAAATAATTTATCAGTTTGTTTCAGTTTATTCCCTTCCCCTTATTGACAAGATATCTCCTCTTTATTTTATTGGCCATTATTTTAAACATGTCCAATAGTCGTTAACATCCCTTCCTAACAAATGAGAAATATTCTTGGCAATTCCCCCCCCCCCCCCCCTTGTCTATGTACTCTCTAGCATGGGAGCGTTCAGAGAAATTGCCACCAGATCAGGCCAGGGATCAATTCGGTCTAAAGCACGTCTTAACGAAGACTAATATCAGCCATTAGTTTGCGTGCCATTAGTCAGGTTTTTCATTGTTCATTGATCTCTTTCATAAATTCTTCGTTTTACTAATATCATATAGCTTTAAAAAAACATGAACGATAACAGAATTTAGAAACTGGACCAGTGTTACCAGATGTAGCATTTTTGATGCTACGGTAGCATATTTGAGGCCAAAAAAAGGGGCCGTAGCATAATTGAAATTGTAGCACTTTTGTAGCATATTTCGCGATTTTGTAGCACTTTTGACAAAATCCAGATACCAGAAGCATGATATGTCATCATGAGTCACCAATAGTTCTATACTTGCATATTACAAAGCACGACAATCGACAATCGAACAGTGAAGTGTACATTTGTTAGGATGGGACGAAAGCAGCGCTTTCACAAAGCTCATCCAACCAGAATAAATTCCTAATGAAATACACTGAGGTAGTCAAGAAGCCTAACCAACCCAAGCGGTCTTCCATATTATACAAAAAAGAAAATAAGATTGACGATTGTCAGAAACAAAAAACAAACGAAAAAAAAAAAAAAAAAAAAGCCAGTGGGCTCTTATAGACAGCACGGTTTGCAGTGATTGGTTCGCGGTGATTGATAACAGGATAAATAAATCCTGAAATGTCTGCATGGAATTCCAAATGAAGGAGAGTTCTCCGGGAACTTCTCCCACGAGTTCGTATACAATGAGGTCATCACCACAGACAAGCGTTTTGCTGCATTTGAAGCCATCATCAGTGAAAAGCAGGTAGAACTAAAGAATGATTTATGCCAACAATTGATGTCAGAAATGGATAAGAAATTTCAAGAACAAAGGTTAGTTTTACTTAAAGAATTCGATTTATTGATTAAGAATGCTCTTGCAACCAAGTCCGTGACTGCCAGTCCCAATATCGAACCGACTCCTGAGATGGAGAAGGAGGAGAAGTACATGAACGCCTCCTTATCAACGGTACTATATGGGAGCAAGGACGATATCATCTACCCAGTCGCAAAAGGAAAACAGAAGATGACCCTACTACTGATGACAATCCCTGGATTGACGTGATATATAAGAAATCCAGGAAAGAGACGAGACTAGATAATTTGAAAAGAGATCACCAACGTCAATGAAGAAGTTTTTACTGCCCCAGAGAAAAACGCAGCAGAAATGGACAAAAGGACTCGACCAAAAATATCAGCCAACAGGTAAGTAAAAATTCATATGTCCCACCAAGTATCATACGCACTCATGGTAAGCCTCTTAAAGAAGTTCTGGAGGAGATTAAGAAGCATGTACCACTAGAAAAAATCATAATGCATACAGGCAGAGCAGAGACAGTTAAAAGTGAAATGCCTAGAATCGTTATTCGAAATGCTGATGTTACGTACGATCTAGAAGACCTTCAAGAAGACTTAAGAAGAGCTAACTACTTCCCGGAAAAGGCAATCAGACTTAGGAAAGCCAAAGGATCAGTAGATATGCCTATGGTTTTGGTTCTGCTCCCCAATAGCGAACATAACCAGTCATTGAAGAGTGTCACTCGTATCGGTCCACTAGCAGTACTAGTAGAAGTCTTCCGAGGGAACAAGAAGCCACTACAGTGGCTACAACCGCCTGCGCTTTGGACACGTATCCATGGGCTGCACGGAAGATCCTCGTTGCAACAAATGCGCAGAGGCACACCTGTCAAGAGACTGCCCCAAGATTAAAGGGAAAAAAAACCGAAATGCATAGATGTGGAGGATAGCACACTTCAAGCTATACAAAATGTCCAAAATACCCCCAGGTTAAAAGGATGCATAGTTCCATGGTGACCGCGGACAAATCCTTTGTAGTTGCAGTGTCTAAGCCGGAGGAAAAAGGTCTCCACATTAACGACCTACAAGGTATGTATAAACAAACTGGACGAATATGTCATTTGTTTACAAATCTAGGCAAACGTTACCCACAGTTGAGTGGGCTCCTTACGACCAACTATTTTCATCATGGCTACACGATATTATACTGAGATCAACAAAAGTGAACTTCGGTGCATATGGAACGCTAGGGGATTCCCCGAAAGCGTATAGAGTTTCACAACTTTCTGTTGAAGCAGGAAATCGACGTTGCTTTCCTCTGTGAAACACACCTCAAGCCAAGCCGAGATTTCAAGCTATCTGGTTATTGGGTGTACCGTAACGATGGTATGACTCCAAACACTACAAGATGTGCCTCTGGTGGTGCTGCGATCAACATCATCAAGAAGGGAACTAAACATCAAGAACTGGTCTCCAAATCTTACGCAAGTATGGAATCCGCCTCCACCATCATCAATGGCGTCTCCCTTGGTGAAGTGAAGTTCGTGGCGCTCTACAATTCACCTAACCATACTCTGGACGTTAGCGATCTTGATGAACTCTTCGATGGTGACATTCCAGTTATACTGGCTGGTAAGCTTAATGCCAAACATCCTAATTGGAACTCCAGAACACGGAACTGCAATGGCATGATTCTACACCGGTATATACAAAGTAAGGATGACATCATTGCTGCAGGGCCAGTGGAAGACACTTACTACTGTGACCATTCTCCTATAAGTGACGTGTTGGATATCTCACTGATGAAGGGTTTCTTCAAGCCATACAACATATTCATGATTGATGACCTTTCTTCTGACCACAAAACCGTGGCGATAAACTTTAACAATGTCAACATCAATTTCAGAGAAGAAGTCAAGCATCAGCAAGATTGGAAGCTCTTCAAAGAAATCCTCAAGGACCATGGCTGCCAACTCGATAGACCAAACAGTACGGATGACATCGATCAATGTATTGAAGACATCACCAGGTGAATACTGCCACTGAAACTAGTGCCTATCGATTAGAAAGCAAATCTCCTCATCGAATTGTGCTTATCCCAGGAATCCAACGCTTGATTGCAGAAAGAAACAAGACCCATAGGCTTTGGCAACGTTATCGTGTACCTTGGCTAAAACCAAATATAACAGGTTAGTACGAAGAGTCCAGGAATAAATAAAAGAGTTACGCGACGCTAGGTGGAATAGCAAGCTGAAAAGCTTCACGGCTCGCGACAATTCCATTTGGAGCACGGTTAGAGCTCTGCAGAAGAAGAAGAATGATACACTTCCTCCACTTCGCACCCCTCAAGGTAATTACGTCCAAACTAATCAGCATAAAGCACAAATAATTGTAGATTCCCTAGAGGTGCAGTTTGTTACTTACTTTGAAGTCCCGCAACTTACATCGAAGATTAACATCGAGACTGGCAAGATAGCTGCCATCATCAAAAATCTCAAACTGAGGAATTCTCCAGGAAGAGACAAGATAAGTAATAACGCCCTAAGGAATCTGCCGAACAACATTATTAATGACATCTCGAATATCATAAGCGATTGCTGGAAGTTTTTCTACTTCCAGACTCCTTGGAAGCAATCTATTGTGTTAAGTATCCCCAAGCAGGGGCAAAATCCTGCAATTCCTGCGAGCTACCGATATATCAGTCTACTCCCGTCGATGTCCAATGTTTTGGAGAAAACGATCCTCACCAGGTTCAAGGACCACTGTCTCACCAATGATCTACTTCGGAAAGAGCAGTTGGGCTTTCGTGCCGCCCATTCGTGCCAGATGCAGATATGGAGACTTTTTGAAGATCTGAGCACCCCATTGAACCTTTCAAGGTACCGTGGCGTGGTTTTTCGTGATGTCAGTAAGGCTTTCCATCAGGCATGGCACGAAGGCCTAATCTACAAGATGATTAGAGATGAGTTTCCTCCTGATTTGATTTTGATGGTGAAGTCCTTTCTTAGCGACAGGTTCTATCAAGCTAAAGTTGGTGAAAACTTCTCCACTTCCCGCAAAGTAAAGGCCGGTGTCCCACAAGGCTCTGTCCTTGGACCCGTTTTATTTAATTATTATGTCCATGATTTCCTAAAACCAGAAAAATGTAATTTTTATTTCTATGGTGATGATACTGCAATCATTGCATGGGCGCACCAGCCATCTCACGTTATCACTCGTCTGCAGAACGCCTTGAAGAAATTTGAAGACTGGTTTAATTGCTGGAAACGGAACCTTAACGTTGGAAAATGCAAAGCTGTACACTTCAACAAAAAGCTTAAGCGTCCCCGGATTCTCTTGTCCTATTCAATAAGGAACTCGAATGGGTCGACAGTTACAGGTACCTTGGCGTTATAATCGATTCAAGACTCTCCTGAAACTGTCACGTGACTTGCGTCCTGAACAAAGCAAAGAAGCCTAAGTACAGCGTCATAGCTCTCCTGGGTCGAAACTGCTCTCAGCATCGACAATAAGCTCCTACTGTACAAGATGATGATTCGGACCATCCTCCTCTATGGCATGCCTGCATGGACAACCATATGTAAAAGCAGATGGAGTGAACTCCAGTTGTTCCAAAATGTTACTCTGAGAACCACTGCCCTGCATGGAAGAAGGACCATAAAATATCATTATATCCACTCGGATCTGAACATGATTCACCTTGCTAAGTGCGTCCAAGATCTCCTGATGAACATGGTGCAGACGATGAAGAGCCATGACAATGACCTGGTGGCTGGAATACTGAATAACCGGATGGAAATGAAGCGATATACAAAATATAGAAAACCCAGGCATATTCTTGATGTCAACTTCGAAGACATTGGCAACGTTTCCTTCCCGGATTAATGGAAGATGTGATACCCCCCCCCCCCGCCCCCTCTCCCAATCTTCTGACAATCGTCAATCTTATTATTTTTTCATAATGTGGAAGACCTTTGGAGTTAGTCAGGCTTCTTGCCTATTTCAGTGTATTTCATGTGGAATTTATTCTGGCAGGGTGAGCTTCGTGAAAGCACTGCTTTCGACCCACCCGAAGAAATGTACACTTCACTGTTCGATTGTCGCATGGAATTCAATGACTGGATTTCTGGAATTCTTCAATTTACCAGTCATTGAGGAACATCACTCGTATCTGGCCACTGGCAGTGTTAGTAGAGGGAACAAGAAGCCACTACAATGTTACAACTGCCTGCGATTCGGACACGTATCCATGGGCTGCACCGAAGATCCTCGTTGACAATGTCGACATCAATTTCAGAGAAGAAGTCAAGCATCAGCAAGACTGGAAGCTCTTCAAAGAAATCCCCAAAGGACCACGACTGCCATCTCCATGGAGCAAACAGTATGGATGACATTGATCGATGTGAGGAAGCCATCACCAGGCGAATAAACAGTGCCACTGAAGCTAGTGCCTATCCATTGGTAAACAAGCCCGTTTATCGAATTTTGCTCACTCGGCTATCGTTTACCTCGGCTACACCATCAACTGAAATGATATCACGTTTTAATAACGATATGTATCAAAATATTAGTGTATATGAAACTTTTGATTGTATGAATGTTTGAAATATTTGAAATATTTGAAATTATAATTTATTATTTGTTTTTAATAAAATGTTTAAATTATAAGTAGTGGTTTATTTCCTTTGTTTTTGGCACTCACAGTTGTAATTTATGACAGGCTTATATGTAGCATAAAGCGTAGCATAATTGAGATGGGTCTATAGTATAAAGTAGCATAATTCAGATGGCGCCGTAGCCCTTTCCGTTTTCAAAACTTGGCAACTGGACTTTATCTCAGTTAAAAAGCAAACTGAAATTGATCATTTTAAGAAGCCGGAATCCAGGTCGCTGTGAAAATGTCTGAGGCCTTTATAAAGCATTTACGAATATGGACTTTTCATTAACTTGAAGTACCTATTCCTCTGCTCTTCACCAGATCGGCTGATTAATGATAAAGAAGATTTGGAAGTTAAATGCCCTAGAAAAAGTAACATTTCTATTGAAAACTTACATTTTTGTATCTAGGTGAAAAACTTAATATTATTAGGTGCGTTTTTTAATTAAGTGCAGTACCATTTTGATAAAAATAAAAACAATTTAAAAAAAAAACCTTAATTTTTATATGAAAGCCTGGATCTTAATCGGCTTTTCAACATAATTTCCACTTATATTAAGTCATTTACCGTATTGTATGGCCGCCTGATTTGCTAACCACTTAAGCACGGAGTCGCACAAAACCAAATCATTTAGCCAGTGCTTTGACTTTTCTCCACTGTTTCACACAACATCACTCGAGAAAGTGAAGATCATATGTAAACAGTTTCAGTCCGAAAAATCATGTGCACTGTGTTTTGGGATAGGCAGGGTGATTTGCTTGTGGATTTTTTGCCTCGGGATAAACACTAAAATGGTTAGCAAATCAGGAGCCCGATTTCTATGAGGATTGAGAAACTAGTCGTATGATACTACTACATTAATGTGACCACCCCCCTATGTTCAACATCAGCGGAAAATGGTTACGGCCAGAAGGTACGTACCAGTATCAGAGGTGGGGGGGTACAGGATGGTGCCAGAGGCATGCAGAAAACATTGCAATTGTTGGAGTCATTGCGAAACGTAGCGATTTATCCGACCTCCAAAAGAGCATGATCAGCGGCTTCCGAGCCAAGGGCGGCAGTATTTCCGAAACGGCTAGTTTTGTGAACTGTTCGCGTGCCGCCGTGGTGAAAGTGTACCGTGCATGGAAGAATGACAGTACCCAAAATCAGCGACGTGCCATGTGTGGGGCATCACGAGCCATTTATGACAGAGATGAACGATGGCTGGAGATGCCTGCAAGCGAACAGATGCGAAACCGTGGACCAAATGACCTCCCAGATGAACCAGGGTGCTATCAAACGTATATCATCAAGGACAGTTCAGCGAACGTTGCTCCGCATGGTGCTCCGCAGCAGACGGCTGGTCGTGCACCAATGCTGACGGCTGTTCACTGACGACAAAAACTGGCATTTACACGCCAGTACCGCAACTGGACAGCAATAGAGCGGCGAAAGGTGGCTTTTTCCGATGAATTACGGTTTATGCTCCATCGGACAGATGGCCGATGGCGTATACGGTGTTCAGCGTCAGAAAACAAACACCTCGCAACACGTGCCGCAAGGGTCCAGGCCAGAGAAGGCAGCGTCATGGTCTGGGGAATGTTTTCATGGCATTTCCTGGGTGGACTCATCATTGTGGACGATACCATGGATCAATGAAGTACGCATCTGTCCTTTCGGACCATGTCCACCCCTACATGCACATTGTGTTTCCTCAGCAATATGGCATCTTCCAGCAGAACAATGCGACGTGCCATACAGCGCGCAGTGTCCGTAAATGGTTCGAAGAGCACGAGGATGCGTTTGCGGTACTCCCCTGGCCCCCAAACTCCCCGGATTTAAACCCCATATAGCATCTGTGGGACCACCTCGATCCGGGTGTTCGCGCCATGGATCCTGCACCACGCAACCTACGGCAGCTCGCCACAGAACTGTAGTCGGCATGGTTTCATATCCCTGTCAATACCTTCCAGAACCTTATTGACTCTCTTCCTGCCCGTCCGCGCCGCGTAAGGCGGTTATTGTCTCTGACAGGTGGTCACATTAATGTGACTGGACTGTGTTTAAGTGACTTAATACGAGGTGTGTTCAAGTTCTAAGGTCTCCAAATTTTTTTCTGACAAAATACTTAACCCAAAAAGTTGTAACTACTGTTACTTCTCGACGTAATCACCGTGAAGTAGAACACATTTTTCACAACGGCGACACCATGATTCCATGGCTGCTGAGAACTCTTGTTTAGAAGTATGTTTTGCCCACTGGTAAATCGCTGAGGCAACGGCAGCTCGGTTGGGAAACGAGCGGCCACGGAGAGTGTCCTTCATGATTGGAAAAAGCCAGAAATCGCTAGGAGCGAGGTCTGGTGAGTATGGAGCATGGGAAACCATCGCAAAGTTGTTATTTGCAAAAAATTGCTGAGTTAGAAGTGCCCGATGAGCAGGGCGTTTCTTGATGAAAAAGCACCCGTCCAGTCTTGTTTGGTCGTTTCTCAAAGCAATTCTGGAGGGTATTTTGCTTTCAAAACATTTTCGTATGAATTAGTTGTAACGGTTGTACCATTTGGAACACAATGCGTTAAGATTACGCCTTCGCTGTCCCAAAACATGGCTACCATAATTTTCTCAGCAGAGGCTGTGACTCGAAATTTTTTCGATGGCGATGAATCAGTGTGTTTCCAGTGTGAAGATTGGCATTTCGTTTCGGGGTTAAAAAATGGAATCCACGTCTTATCCATCGTCACAACTGACGAAAAGAAAGCACCATTCATTGCTGCATCCACGCGCAGACTTGTGTTCGTCGGTCAGCATTCTTGGGGCCTACCATGAAGAAACTTTCCGCATTTTCAGCTCATCATGCAAAATGGACTCCACAGACCCCAAGGAAATGCCAAGTTTAGAGGCAATATGACGCACACCTAAGCGACGGACTTCCATAACAACTTGGCAACACAAGCAATCATGGCTTCCGTCTGGCTGGATCGTGGTCGAGGCTGCTTCGATTCATTCTCACATGATTGTCGACCTTCTTTAAACATTCGCAACCATGAACGCACATTTTTAACATTCATAACGCCTTCATCGCATATCTAACTCAATTTGCGATGAATTTTGATGGGCGTTTCACCCCGTAAGTGCACAAAACGAATTATTACACGTTGATCTTGTAAACTAAACTTCGCCATTTTAAGTATATGAAACATTATTCGGCAACGCGCGTGGTATTCATGGTAAAATTAAGAGTGCTTATTATATATCGACCCAACTATATTCCTGTTGAATACATGATTGAGATCATACGAGAACTCAAACATGATCAAATAACATCGTCCTAGACGACACTAGAAATGGATATCATTGTAACTTTCTAGAACCTATATTATAGGACCGAAAAACTGGTGAAGATAATGTTAACCCTGCGGTTTAATAGAATGTGTATAAGGACCAAAGTAACACCTAAGTATGCAATCATCAAAATGAAGGATAGATCGACAGCAGCAAGGAGAATTGAAAGCTTTCGCAGAAAAAAAAGAAGCGTCACAGAACAAATGAGGTTTCTCAGCGACAAAAAGTTATAGCTTAACAAGGATAATATGTACATACATTTAAGCATAGCGATGCTGACTGCTCCTGGAATTATGATAAAAATTCGACATTGACGAGGCAATAAAATCGATGAAGGAAGAAAAATTCTGAAGAATGACGAACAAACTGAACAAACTAATAAACAAGGACCAAGCAGAGTGGAACCACATCAACTTTAAGGATAAAACTAAAAAATATATAAAATATAACTGACCTTATGATCTGTGGATACTTGTGTATAGATGAAGGAAGGATGCCACTTTTCCACAAAAGAATTTTATACATTTATGAAGATTATTAAAATTCTTTTGTGTAAAAGTGGCATCCTTCCTTCATCTATATTCAAGGATAAGGTTGTCAGTTTAACAGAAATCAGATTCGAAGAGGACAAAACAGCACTCCTGAACAAAGGATTGAAATTCAACATAGCAAAACCACTGAAAGTAATGGACATCATAGAAGTGTCGCAAGAAACAGAACGGGCCATCCAGAAAGTAAGACCGGGAAATAGACAACAAACCAGAATCACAGCGACGAATAAAATACTGAAACTAAATGACACCCAGGTTAGAGATTTCGAACATCACAAAACAGCTAGAAAAATTAGAAAGAAATTAGAAGAGAATAAGGAGAGATTGTCAGCGCCGACAAAGGTAATGCGACGATTATTATACGAAATGAGGATCTAAAACAGAAAGTATTAGACTGTATTGAGAAGAACGGATTTGTGAAGATGGAAGACGACCCCACCGCGAAGTACGAAAACAAAGTGAAAAGGATAATGCAGAAACTCAGGTCTAAAGAATTTAAAAAATTAACGAAACAGATGAATGCAAGGAACCCCACGGCACCTAGGGTGAGTGCACGAGTTAAGGTGCATAAAGAAGGATACCTTAAAAACCGGTAATGAATTGTAGAGGAGCCACTTTCTGCAATATCAGGAAGCAAATAGCGAAATGGATAAAATGCAACTATGCCATCAATAGCAGGTACGTGGTAAAAGACTCCATCAGCATACTAAACGACTTAAAAAAAGTTAGAAGAACACGAGTGTCAGCGAATTTAGGGGCGATGGATACTGATGATAACATTGATCATCATCCTCCCACCCCCGCTGCGAGATGTGGAACCAGCGAGCGACGATTGGCGGAAAGAACTGAGAATGAGCCAATGAGGAGGCGGAGCGAGCTACGCGGGAGATACGGTTTTTCACGAGAGAAGGACGAGAAGAGAGAGGAGAAAAGGTATGGCCGTGATGGTGGGAGGACAGGAAGAAGTGAAGATGGTTTTCCCAGACGAAAAAGTCAAAAGGCGACGAGGCAACTGAAGCCGACGAGAAGCGAGGCGAAGAAACCGCCGTGTTTCGTTATCAAAGACGGTCGCCCGCCACCACGACAGAGGAACGGAAGAGGTTCCACGACGCATTAACAAGGGCCGACGTAGTAACGAGGGGAAGCCCGAAACGAAGGAGCCGAATTACTACCATCCCGCCGCAACGTCGGAGACGCTGGGAATCGGAGGCGAGTTGACCTCCTCAGCAAAGCGTCCGCCACACGCCCGGTCAAGACGACGGCAACGACAGAACGGGGGACGAGAGGAAGGCCCGTCGTTCGCCAGCCGCATTAGCTCGCCACGAGGAAGACGACGGTACGGAGGCCGCATATTCTACCGAACAACGGAGACACGTATCGCCGCCAAAGCAGAGACTAACGCCCACAACGAGGGACGTACGGACGAGAGGATAACCACGGAAAATATAGCAGGTAACGGGGGGCTTTCGTTATCACGTGATACGCGGCCGCTTCGTTCCTGGCTATCCAGGAAACCGTTTGCTTGTAAGAGGATACTTATCGTTAACAAATCTAGTCATAAGTAGACTTTAAGTTATTTAAGTATCCTTGTCTATCGCCCCTCAAAATTTAACGCTGCCTTCTGTTTGTCTTTCTCTACTTACAGCAGCAGCGCCCATTGCTCTCACAACGATACTGCCTTATGATATGCAAGACTACCCCGAGCCCGTCATACAAATAGTACCACAACTTACGCAAGGCCGCTATACCGTTGAAGTGGTATAGCTATTTTCCCCGGACTAAAACTTTATGGATGGCATAAGTTTCTGCCTGTTTCCATTTATTTATTTGTTATAAGTACTATTTCTGTCAGCCAAAATTAAGTTATTAAAGTGTTGATGACTTTTAATTGGGTAGGCTGTTTGTTCCCCCTCTCCTCACAAACATAAGCGTGACTAAATGTAGTAATCATAAACTTTTTAAGCTCCTGCATAAGTACGTATTCCACTGCGCACGTGAGAACGAGAAAATGGTGTCACTAGATATAATTAATCTGTACACCAACGTAACTTTTGGATAGACAATAACCCTTTAGAGGAGAACCTCAAGAACAATGGAACGGAGCCGGACTTAAGGAAAGATGATATCGACCTACTATGGATACTGCATGAGCAAAATTATTTTGAGTTCGATAGAGAGTTTTATACAATCCCCGACCTCGTGGCAATGAGTTCACCGACCAGTCCCATTATATCTGAAGTATTTTTATAGAACATTGAAGAACGATGCGTAAAAGGCATGATTGAGGAGAGCACGATCTCGGTATACAGAAGGTACATGGATGACACGTTCATCATTTTCGATAGCAGAAAGTGCAGTGAGGATGCGTTATTAGCGCGCTTCAATTCAATGCACCCAAACTTAAGTACACCATGGAAATTGAAGACAACAAGGGGATTAATTACTTAAATTTCTGGGCAGTAAGGAGAAGAGAAACGAACGGACTAACCTTCAGCATTTATAGGAAGGAAGCGACAACGGCAAACATTATACCATACGATTCAGTACACCCGAAGACGTATAGGAACGCGCCAATAAAGCACGGCTTTAGAAGAGCGTTCACTTACCCTATAGATGACGACGCTCGCAAACTTGAGAAACAAACCATATTTGAAATGGCAAGATTTAATCAGTTCCCCAGGAGGCTTAATAACTCCATTTTACAAGAAGTAATGAGGAAACGGTCAATGGCCAGAGACAAAAAGAATTCGTCACATTTACATATACTGGAGAAAACGTATGTCGCTTATCAAGGCAGTTCCTGAAACAAGGTATCGGCGTGGCATTTCGCACGTATAACAATGCTAAGCGGATGCTGAGCCCAATACGGAAAAATGATTGAACAGATGAATTCCCACAAGCGGGAGTGTACAGGTTGCAAAGTCCGGATTGTGAGGCGGTTTACGTGGGATCCACGGGTAGGTCGTTCCGTGAGAGGTTTAAAGAACGCAAAAGGGCCTGGTTCAGCGGAGACGGGAAGACGGCCTACGCGGATCATCTCATAAAGGCCGAAACATCGCATGACAGGAATAGAAGATTGCATGAAAATCCTGTGGAAAGGACGTGACAGAGGAAATTACTGCTAAAAGAAGAGATTGAAATCAGAAGACATTACCACCAAAATAAAGCCGTCCTACTCAACGGGCAAAGCTTGTTCGAGAGGGACAGTATCGTTGAATTCTTAATAAAAATGTAATACGAGCAAACGGGCAGAAGAGCCCCCCCCCCTCCCCAATAGGTCGACACGTCAGAGGAGCGTTCTAAAAGGTCCGCCATCGATATAAATAAAAAGAGCATGTTTTCGCAGTTTAGATTTGTAGCAATATAGCCTCCGAAGATGATGATTATCGAAACGCGTAAGGCAAAATAAATTCCTGTTTACCATATTACTTAT
Source organism: Rhysida immarginata (assembly GCA_023313115.1). Lineage (NCBI taxonomy): Eukaryota > Metazoa > Arthropoda > Chilopoda > Scolopendromorpha > Scolopendridae > Rhysida > Rhysida immarginata. The sequence continues at coordinate 1,263,838 of JAHWFO010115002.1, forward strand.
TTGAACCTGTCTCTTTTCATTCAAGATTATACATGATACTAGAAATGGATATCATTGAATATTAAATAAACAATCAGATATAATTACCAAAAACAACGATCCTCTGATATTGTCGGACAATATTCTCCCTAATATAATTACTAACATAACATTCCACACAACAATAGGCAAGGGAAACGAAGCCTTTGTTTACACGACCGTGAGGGCAAAATCTTTAACAATGCCTTCGGTAAAGATAACAGAAAGGACTGTTAAAACAACACCTCTTAGAAAGAAAGCTTATGCACTGAAAATTCATACATTGTTACATGATCATAAGAAGTCATAGTTTAGAGCACAGATTAATACAGATGGTCAACTTCCTATACTTACAAGGTTAAAACAGTTTGGTTGATTAGCCAATCAGCGTTCGGCATTGATACCCAGTGGCTGAAAAAAGAACTAAAAAATGACGTCATATATTCCACTAATGACGCAGTTTATGAAATATATGATGTATGTTTCTTTGAGCAATATATGACGTAAACTCAAAAGTTCAGTTTACTAGAATCGTTTTTTTAATTAATTTTAAAAATTTATAAAAAAATTTTGGAATTTTATAAAACAAATTATTTCCAATTGTGAACTGAGTAATGCTAACATAAGAAATGACAACTTTAAACACAGTATAAAATTAAATTCGTTAATTTTATTTAAAAATGGAATTCATAACTTACAAATAAAACCTCAATATGATTTTACAACAATTTGTAGAGTTCTTTGTAGAGTTTTCTATTTAGCTTATGTTTTTAGTTCTTCACAAATCTTCCCTTGGGTTGATTTATGCTACGGTGTACTTGCTTGTCAGTTCCCAAACGTCTTTTTGTTTTGAAACCACTTTGTTAGGTTATTTTTACTTAATACTTGTAGCGTTAGGGTAATTTTCAAATTCTTCTTCATGGTAGAATAACAGATTGTATAACTCTAACAATGGTAGCATTTTAAACAATAGCGAAAATTCATCCAATCACAATTGATATTGACCACGGTCTATAGATATTCCTGGTCATCGAGCTTCGGCCATTTTCCATTGTTTCGAGAAGCTAAGGAAAACAGATCGTGCCAGGTGCCGCATAGATCGCACTATTCCTGACCGCAGCTTGCGATAGAGATTTTCATTGAAACTGAATACGAAAGTAAAGTTTCTGTCTGCCGATAAAGTGGCGCTGCAGGCGCAGTTGGGCAGATTGTACATGCAGCGCCACTTTTCAATAGAGTTTCCGCCCTACCGGGAGCTAGAAACTTTAGCTTCATTTTAACAATGGAGCTCGATGACCATGAATATCTATAGACCGTGATATTGACATTTGTACTTCTTGTATGCCTCACTGGTGCGCTGCAAGACATTTAATCACATGATTATTGCCGAGTTGACCATCTGTATTAATCTGTGGTTTAGAGCTTATTATTGGTAGAAATACGATTAACAATGCCTTTTTATGATGATGTAACAATGTATGAATTTTCAGTGCACAGGCTTTCTTTTTGGAGGTGTTGGTTAAAATCATAATAACTATGCCGTGAGCACCGAGAAACAAGGTCTGAGCGCGGAAACGTCATACATTGTTACATCATCATTAGAATGGTATTGTTATTCGTATTTCTGCCAATTAGAAGGGCTAATTTAAGACTAATTATTCTAGTGATGATTAACAATGGGCGAGGTCAAAAATGCAAATACCGAGTTGGGTTGGTGAAGCAATGATTATTGCTCGATTGTTAACGTATTGTTGACTGTCGTAGCAACAATGACTTTCTTCACTAACTCAACTCGGTGTTAGCATTTTTGACCTCGCCCATTGTATGACATATCAGCGCTTCAGGCCTGTCTTTCGGTGGTCACGATCTATGATTATGTAAGAATGCGGAGGAATTCTCTCTCTCGGTGATCACGACTATACGCTGTCCAACAATCAAACGCTGACGTTACAAACTGCTCCACGCAAACAAAACTCCTTACTCATGTAAGAAAATCTGTTGTGGAGACTACAAATAAAAATTTTTGATCCAGTCGATTGCAATGAAAAGGGGAGGTGCACAACTAGATGTCACAACAGTCCTAACTACAAAATTTTAATATTCTACGACAAGTCGTTTTTGAGTTATGCGAGATACATACGTACGTACTGTAACGTTCCAAACGATTGGACGTTATAGGTCTCCCTCCTCCTACGCATCCCATATTCCCTGCTGAAGACATAGGAAAAAATAAAATTGCTTGAGGTGACGTCATTCACCTATAGCCCCTCATCCAAGAATAAAGCGATGAAGATTGTGCTTTTGGAGAGCCGGTGAACAATTAGAAAAACAACAATAGGAGATACGTGAGAGACAATCGTCGCGTTAAAAAGTTTTTTCTGTTCTTTTAACGACAAAAATAATAATAATAATAGGAAGAGGACAAGGAGAAGCCAGTTTTAGTGGCAGAACAAAAACGAAATCCGCCATAATGGAAAAAATTTGGAGCTAGATGAAAACGGTCGAAAGTCGGAAAAACAAAACGCTCCCCACGAACAAATATGAAGTTCCCCGGCTTTACTAATAAAGGAGATGTCGGTACGAGAAGGATTGTCCAAAAAAATTGATAAATAATCGAGGAACGACGGAATGAAGATATTCCACACATCTGAATTTAAACAAAAGACATTGGAAACGGCCTATCTGGTACTGAAAACTGTAAACGGGCCATGAAGACCGTATGGGACTCCTGTTGAAGATTTTTGACGTAGAACTACGTCTATCAGGGGTGCAGCCGAGGAAAAATTCAGACGCGATTTTTCGTTCAAAAAGTGGTGTACATATCTCAGTCTATATCTTTCTATCACTATATCCTACAACTATGGTCATTATCTCGTTGGAAAGAGGAAGGTTGAGTCTTGAATAATAAGCAAAAATTTCACCAAATGAGCCTCTGGGTCAAAAGTTATAGCAAGTTAAAGTTAAGTGAATTTTATACTCGCCATCGTAATAACGGAGTGGCGCTGCTGCAGCATATCCGTGTGCGGCGTGTATTGGAACTAATTGGAGCTAAGCATGGCCTACGAGAAAAGTACTGTGCATTTAATATAAAGAAGGCCTGTGCATTAGGTATAAAAACATGGAAACACGAGCGTTTTAAGATAATATCATGAAATCCTGTCATCTGCCAGCGAAATCAGTAGATCATTTATATAAAATCAGCGACGGTGGACGTTGTCACAACAAAGAAAAAATCTAACAATGGGTTATTTCCCGATTATACAAACAGGTGGGTTCGCTTCTAGTTTTCTATTAAAAATATGTTGTAAAATAATAAAATATATATTATTTTAAGCAGATTAATTATTTTAAGAAATGAACTTTGAAGTTTTGTTAATTTCTTAAAACAAAACAATAAATCTGACTTGTTGGTCTTAGTTGTTTGTTTTCAAACATGTTCAAAAATGTTCTTGTTTTCTGGATTAAAGAAATACACCGACAGCTGCAAGCAAATAGATGAAGAGTTTGAGGTAGATGCGGATATGCCTATGATATTGATGGGCGATTTTAATATGGATGCCAAACGAAACGAAGGAGCATTTGAATTTATGAAACATCATTTCAATTTAGACATAGTCCCGACTAACTATCCATGTACATTGCGAAATACTTACATTGATCTGTCATATACTAGAAATATAACTCCGAAACTTTTGTCATCTGTTTGTTACTTTTCATATCACAGACCCATTCTTCACAAAATTGTAATGTAATTGAATATAGTAACTTTTTTTTTAAATTTTGTTCTTTGTTTCGCCAAAAAATACACACTAACGGTAACCAATAATAACATACAGTAGTAGTTCTACGCCTTAAAAACCCGCGGCTTTGGCAGAGCCTCCGTCAATTTTTTTTTTTTTAATATTTAGAATTCTTAGCGGCCGGCGTGACGCCAAACATGTTCGGAATAAGCCAGCAGAACTCCGCAGCCACGTTCGTCAGACGCAAGAAGTATTAGATGAGTCGTAGAACAGATTTTGTTGATGACTGGACACAATCGAGCCCATAGGTCGTCCATGGAGGTTATAAATGAAGGAAAATTCAGTGCTGTAAGTTTTCCCCCTCCTCCAACTAACACCCTCAGAACCGCTGCATTCCCATGAACTGTTTTGAGGTCCCTGCCCTACTCCACGTTATTATTAGCGTAGATTTTAGAATTTCCCTTCCTTAAAACTTACTTGTATCAATTTCATGCGGCCGGAACGAAGGAATTGTAATTTGCGAGAGCATACTTACCAGATTTAAGGAGACTTACCTAAAGAAAGAAGAAAAGAAAAAAAAGATTAATTGCATATTAAGTTATAATATTTAAGAGAAACTAAGCACAAGCACTTAAGATATTCACGGTACTGATCGTTCGCTAGGCGAAATAGAAAGGATATAAACGTTCTAATTGCTTACTTTGTTTTGATATGTAGTTGACGCATGACTTGAGAATTGTGTGTAACTGTATTTGATTTAAAGACTAAACCTGCATGAACCTGTAGGAGAGAAAGTGATGATTAAAGACAGATGTGTAGAGTGTTAAATAACCTTAAAGCAATGGAAAGAAGAATAGAAGATAAAAGGAACCATACCTACCTAGAAATTAAACCCTATAATATGCTAATGGATCTCAATGCTTGAATGTTTAATGTGAAGCTAGATGGACACGTATCATTTTAATAATTTGTCGTTATGTTACTGGCCAGGATATAATTGTCTATTGTTAATTAAAAGTTTTTTTTTAATTTTCTGACACCGTGAGCGATAAACTATATAAACGCTTCAAGTTTAAAAATACATAAATAGGTCAAAGATTACTATCTATTTGTAATTATAGTCAATATAGAAAGAGAAATCTGAAAAATAAAGCCACGGATATTTTTGTTAAAAATTCTTGTGGTTGTGGAGAAGTCTTATTTAAATGTCTCTTTATGTACGTTTTTTTTTATTAGTAGACTGCACACTCTAGAAGAACGACGCCGCAGGACTGAAAGGAGCCACGACCGGAATCCCAGATTGCAGATAAGTTGCTAATTGACAACCTCTCCTTTCTTACTTGGAATTTGACGTCCACTGATGACTGAATACATATTTCTCCTCATTGTAGTCGTTAGCACTTCCAGAAAAGCCGCCTTCGTTAACTGAAGATGTTGGAGTAATGTCCTTGGTGACCCCGTACTTTCCTCTATCTATTAAACCGTTACAGAGGGCGCTTTTGCTTTTTTTTCTAACAAAAATGTCACTTTACGAACAATTCGTTCAGCCATAGATGAGATTCCTGCGATATTTTGCTAACGATATCCGTCAGATTTTACAAACTGTACCGAAACTTATTGAATCTAGGAAATATAAAACCGACTGAGGAAAACATATATTTTACGATTATGGAAAATGTAGAAGAAGGAAACGGTGGGCAAGCTCACGATATACCCGAAGACAATGGAGCTCAAGGAGCCGACCTACAAATCGTCGAAGATGAAGTTGACCAAACTAACCTGATGATTGCGGCTTTGTATCTTCAAAAATGTCCTGTATCGTTACTCAATGAGGGCGCCACACGCGAGATAGCGGGGCGATTGAGAATTCCTTATCAACCTGGTGTGGATCACAGACAAAGAATCGAAAGGACGTTGAAGGAAATACGAAGCGGTAAGGCCAAACACCCAGAAGTCCACGAATGGAGGGGCTTGGATATTGAGAGTTTCCTCGAGAAGAATATCATAAGTTGGGTACAAAAATAAAATCAAGAAGACAGAACCAAATATTCGGACACCCGCTAGAAAGAAGAGTGGTGGAAGTATGAAAAGCGACTAAATAGCTCTGTTTTTAGAGCCGACGAAGAATAAGAGATTTCATAGTAAATCTGGAAGAAGAATTGTTGATGAAAGGGGGCGTGATCCATATGCTCCCCCAGATTTTCCCGCTCCATATGGAACCTAGACTAAAAACATGGACAAGAAAATTGCTAGAAGGCGACATAGACTGGGAAGAAGGTCGTAAACGTATTATTCAGTGTTACGGGGCACACCGATCCGAGAGCTTCTATGAGAACCGGTTATAACGCAAGACGCAGAAAATAGACGAGAGCTTTATCGACCACGCAAATGTCATGATTAGAAGGAACCTTGCTCTGCAAACTCCTCTAAACGATGCACGTCTATGGGAGTTAATCATAGAGAATTTACATGAAAAGTGGACCGAAGAATTTCCGATGATCCACGATATGAAAATAGCGCAACTATGGGCAGTGGTTTTGAAGAAAATGCATGAAGAAATAAAAGACAAGATTGAATCGGAGATATTATGCGACGGAATCCGCTGGTCGGGCGTTTCAGAAGACCTCGAAAAGGAAAACTCCCCGGGGACGTATTGAGCGGTACCTTAATGCGTCCCCTAATAGATATGCAGAAACCAGAACCACTCTCTGGGGGGCCCATCACGAAGGATTAGATGACATGCAACATGAAAAACTATTAGATCTACCTTTAGCGACACATGGTTTTCGTCGTATTTCGCTAGCATTCGAAACAACTCCAGCAGTTTTAATTTTGGACATCGGGTCCAGCCTTATTATTATTAGAGAAGATCTGGCTAGACGTTTGAAGGGATGGCCACGAAGAAAAACTGGACGCCGTGTTAAAAGAGTAGCCAACAATCAAGAACAAGTATTGAACACGAGGATTGAAACTCTGATAAACGAAGTTGAAGAACATCCCTGCGCACCGATTTATGTTAATCTATGGGTCTCGGAGCAGTTGCCGTGCGAGAGTATCCTAGGATTAGATATTCTCCGGAAATTGCACTTCCGTTTCCAATTGTTAATTGCTCCACCTAACTATCCTGTAGGAAAGGAAATGCAAAAAGCCCCTGATGTACGTGACACGATAAAAACTTTGATAACTCAGTCGAGTGCGAATGAACCTGATCCAAGACAAATACCCCTACTACAAACATCACATCAACACTGGGAAGAAACCCCCAGTGAAAGTGCGTCCCTACCCACAATCTCCAGCGAAATTAACAGCTTTGCGGGGAATTGTTAAAGAAATGGAAACGCAAGGGGTGATTAGACGAGTTGAGGGCCCTTGGTCTCTCCCATACTTCTTGGTAAAAAAAAAGGACACGACACAATATCGATTCGTGTTAGACGCACGGGAACTTAATTCTATAACAAAACCGAAAGTATACGAGAAAATTGCCTACCCATTGCCTATAGAACAGATATTGAGAAAATTGTCACATGCCCGTTTCTTTTCGGTTTTGGACCTGAAGGCGGCTTATTGGCAAGTAGAATTGGACGAGACCTCCCAAGAAAAAACAGCGTTTGTCGTTCACAGCTTGGGCGCCAATGCCTTTAACGTCATTCCCTTTGGCATACGTAATGGCGCCCAATACTTTCAATCATTAATTGATCAAGTCCTGGCACCCTAGATCGAGCCTTGGAGTTTCCACTATATGGACGACATTATAGTGGGAACTCCAGACTTGGAAACTCACCATCAAGTCCTAAGCCAAGTCTTCGAACGGTTGATAAGATACAACCTCAAGGTCAATTTTGATAAATCCAGATTTTTACAAGAGGAGGTCGAATTTCTGGGCTACAAAGTGAACAAAGACGGACTTCATCCATCGAAAACGAATCTAACACCGATGTTACAATACCCACGTCCAAAAAACCCTAAGGAAGTGCGACGGTTCATCGGGATGATTCAGTTCAACCGCAACTTCATACCATCTTTCAGTGAACTGAATCACCCGTTGAGGCAACTCACTCACAAAGACCACCAATGGGAATGGACTCAAGACTGTGAACAAGCTTTCCAAGACATTAAAAGGATATTAACCGAACCTCCATTGTTGTGTCAGCCAGATTTCACCAAGCCTTTCCAGATACATTCGGATGCAAGTAAAACCGCCGTTGGAGGGATGTTAGTGCAAGAGGTAGAAGGATTAAGGAGAATTATCGGTTATTGCAGCCGCTCCCTTACTGAACTCGAAAGCCGTTATACGGTTTTAGAATGAGAATATCTTGCAGTATTATACGCAATTAAAACCTTTCGTCCATATGTAGAGGGAACACACTTCGAAGTTTTTTGCGATGCCCAAGCTTGAGTGTGGCTCCATAATTTCAAGGATCAACACGGGCGTATAACTCGCTGGGCATTAAAACTACAGAATTATGATTTCACCATACGTCATAAGGAGGGTAAGACCAATCACATACCAGATGCATTATCAAGAAGCCTGTGGGTAGCAGATAGAGAAGACCATTTTGACTGGATTGAAGAACAGGGAAATGATGAAGAATGCAAGAAAATGTTGACAAGTAACGTGTATGGTTGGGAAGAACGGAACGGGGTGGTCGGGAAGAACATCAGGAAGTGTTGGCGGATCTACGTTCCGAAGGCAACCAGAATGAAATTACTTGAGTATTGGCATTCGTCGGGACGACTAATACATCCCGGGATAAAAAAAAAATTACTACACGTATTGTGTAGACGTTATTATTGGAAACGTTAGTTCAAGATGCCAAAGAATTCGTCAAAACGTGCCTTGCTTGTCAACGTTGCAAACCCCGAAACAGTAAGACGTCTTTTCAACTCCTAAGAAGGAACATTGTGGACCCGATCGTACTATGGTCGTTGGACGGAGTAGGACCTCTACCCACGTCGACACAAGGCCATTGTTACATGTTGGTTCTGGTAGACGTCTTCAGTGGCTGGGTCGATGTTAAAGCTTCTCGAAACCTAAACGGGAAGAACGTTATCGAGTTGATCCAAGAAAACATCGTACGCTGGGGAAAGCCAGACCGAATCTTACATGATAATGCTACATACTTCCGCAACCCGGCGGTAAGCAGTTTCTTACGTGAGAAAGGGATTATACAACAATACAGCGTGCCCTATTGCCCTCGAACCAATCCCGTGGAAAGATACATACGGAACATACGAGAGGTAGTACAAGGAAGTAAAAATGGATAGAAATTCTGCGATTTGGATTCGAACCAGGAACCTCGACTGTCATGGTCGACGCCTCTACTAATTGGGCTATCGCAGACACCTGAACAGCCTTGCTCTCACTAAGTGTCTTAAAGACAACAAAGTAGTCTTTACCTGATGTTTGGAGTTTGCTCCAGTTTAATCTCTTTATTTCTTATTGTGTGTTCATCAAACTTTCTGATGGTTTGGATAGGAGAAATGCACGACCTGCGAACCGGGTGCCCACCTTCCATTGGGCTTTCCTTCTTGACAACTTGGTTTCTTTAAGACACTTAGTGACAGCATGGCTGTTCATGTGTCTGTGGTAGCCCAACTGATAGAGGCGTCGACCATGACAGTCTGACTATACAGGGTGATTCAGAAAGGTAGGTCAAATACCATGTACAGTTTGTAGCGGGGAACAATATTTTTCCTATAAACATGGGTCCGGAAATGCATCCTTACAGAGATAATGCAACTCGTACGAGGTAAGAATGGATGTGCGTTACCCGGACGGCAATGGTAGGGTCCATATAAATTAGGATGTAAACATGTAAATTGTTCGTGTTCTCTCCTTTAAAAGAGAGGAAACGAATCATGTAACTCCATTGTCGTAGAATAGATCGCTTGACTAATGCGGAGCTGGCGGACATGCATCCCATCTACGGCGAGGCATAGGGTAATGCTACTAAACCGTGATCACCCACATCGCCGGGCGTTTCAAACGCTAGACTAACGACTTCGAGACACAGGTTGCCTACTGGGTCGGCAGTTTGAACACCTACAAAAATTTTATTCCCCGCTACAAATTGTACATGGTATTTCATTCTTGACCTACCTTTCTGAATCACCCTGTATAAGTTTACATTATGGTATCGTCCGCGTCTTCAATAGCACCTGCTCCATGGATGCTCCCCCCCCCCCCCGATATCAACGCATCCGCAAGTGTAACATAACTTTTGCAAAACCACGTAGGCACTATATTTTACCTACTAGGCAATTGTTAAACTTCATTACCTGGCATTGTAGACATCATTTGGCTAAAACTTCTTCAAATAGTTGTAATTTCTTTCATCTGTACGATAATACCTGTGAAGATGAAGGTTAATTTCGACACGCGTCGACAAATTTGAACCTTAAGTCGTATTGCATCATCAAGAATTTCGTTCTCACTTCTATATACAGGGTCATTCCTAGCAATCGTACTAGCTCTTTTCTCGGATGTTCGACGTCCTCGCGCTTGGGGAAAATTTTTACATTACTAAAGATTACGTGAAGTGTCTAATGGTGGCTATCCTATTTTTCGTAAGTGTTTGGAAATGGGTTCACTCGGGGAAACAAAAACTTTAAATAGGAACATGGGTCGAGTAGGGTGTCATTAGATGGGGATGTCAAAAACAGTTTTTATAGGAAACGGGTTTTTTTTCAATCGGCTTCGTTCAAGAAATAAACAATAAAAACACTTTAAGGGCACTTGAAGGTTTAATCTCATTAAATATTCAAACCGCCGTCCATTTTCTGCTGACATTTGTGCAATCTCCTCCTCACGACATTACAGACCCGGAGAATCTCCTCATGCGTTAGCCTTCTACATGTCCTCCTTATTCAGTCCTGCATATCCTTCCTTGTTGTCGACTGTTCTTGGTATACAATTTCTCTTATCCGTCCCCAGAGGAAAAAAATCAAGGGGAGTGAGGTATGGACACGAGGAGCCATGCTACAGGTCCAGCCCTACCAATCCATCGAAGGTGGAAGATGGACGACCTCTCGCGCAATTCAAGTGTAATGTGCGGAGCAGCCATCCTGCTGAAAACACTGCCAACCGTCGCTAAGGGCGGTTATTCAAGTTCAAGTAGCACGTTTTCAGGAAAGTCGACATAACCTATCCCGTTCAGTTACCCTGGAAGAAACACGGGCCGATAATGTTGTCTCCGATAATGCCAAACCTCGTATTCATACTCCATATATGGTGGTCGTATGGTGGTCCAAGGAGTCTGTGAGAATTTTTCTGAACCTAGTAAGGTGCATTATGAAAGTCGCTTTTAAACGTTGTTTCGTCCGTCCACAACACTGATAAACGGAAATTTTGTACAGTTTCTAAACCACTGATAAAAAAACCCAGTCTCCTCTGGTAGTCAAACTCTCGAAGCGTCTGGTGGAGATGAATGTTTAAGGATGAAAGCTGTTGCTGTTGAGTGCCCGCCACACATTACTGAGTCACGAGAGAGCCGTCTCTTGGAGAATGTCGGATCTGTCGAACGGAAGTTAGAACATCAGCAGTCTCTCTCGCCTCGCTCCCGTCTTCTGATCATGGCATTCGTTTTGAGGCTGGGCTGCACGGGATTGACGTTTTTGACGGTATTAGATGAGGGACGGAGCCAACCTTAACATCGACATCATTCTATTCCTCTCTGTCTCCTTGAAAACCAGAATTACAACAGGATGCCCAGAGACTACTTATGCTTGACTGTGTTGGGCCCACTGTAAAATTCGGAGGAAGCGTTGTCCAGGGCGCTCATTTTCATGAACTGGTTGGGGTCAATCTGGTCCAGTAGCAAGAAGTTTGACATCTGCAACTTACCTTCATATTTAATAGAATTCTGCACTGACCACATTATGGCAGCATTTTGGGATTAGATCATTCCTTTACCAACATGACAACGTTCCTTGTCACAGTGTAGCTGCAGGAACACACAATGATTGGGGAAAAGAGGTTGAAGATACAGGCTGGTGTGCAGCGCGCAAAAAAGTCATGGGAGTTATATGCAAATTTTCAGGTGTCACTTGCATCGCGACAAAATGTTTAAACAGTAGAGTGGTATCATTGCTCTCAATACGACTATTAGCATTTGTCTGAAACGTCTTGTAACGTGATTATGGCTCCACGACAAGAATTATCAGAGTTTGAACGCGGAATAATATTGAGGCTTGACGCATGGGATATTCCATTTCTGAAGTGGTGCGGGCATTCAACATTCCTCGATCCATAGTTTCAAGGGTGTACAGAAATTACCGCATTTCGGCATTATCTCCCATCATGGACAGCTCAGTGGCCGAGCATGGCTGCTAATTGCTCGTGAACAGTGACACCTGAGCAGAATTGTCCTTCGTAACAGATACACGTCACTACATTCAATGAGGGGCGTACTAGAAATGTGTCTGAGGGCAGTATAGCAAAATTTGGCATTGATGAGATATGGGAGCAGAAGACCAACAAGTGTGCCTTTTACTCACAGCACGCCATCGGAGGCTGCGCCTCACCTAGGCTCGTGAACATTTTCATTGGGCCTTGAATGACTGGAAACACAGCTTGGTCCGATGAGTTACGATTCAAGTTGGTGCAAGCCGATGGTAGCATTCGATTGTGGCGCAGACCCCATGAGGCCATGGACCCAAGTTGTCAGGAAGGCACTGTACAAGCTGGTGGTGGCTTCATCATGGTAAGGGGCGTATTAACATGGCAGCTTATAATAAAATAATAAAGTAAATAAGCCAGAAACTGCGGACAAGATGATATGCTAACAAAGACAAAGGAAACCACTGTTCCACAATAAAATAGTTTACTAACATTAGCAAACAATAGCAAAGAAATAGAACAATAATAATAATACAACATTTCGAGAGCCAAGCCCTCCTCTTCAGCGTGTACAGACGGGATCCGAAGTTAGAAAGGTTTGGGAGAAATCCCCTTATATACTAACATAACCAATCCTAAAATAAGCTTACATCCTTATAAAGGAAAAACCAATAAGAACAAATCAAGGTCAAGATAGGAAATAATTCGAAACTTTTAACCAATCAAACACTGGAAAGGTTCGAGGTTTGAATTTAGAAGTTGGTTAGTAGATTATTTGTAATCTCCTAGGATTCTAAAAAATTAAGTAGATGAGGATCTTTGGTGGAATATAATATTTCCACTCGACTCGGATCATAATCGTGTCCCTGATTGATAACTGTCAAATCCGAAAGAGAGGAAATTAAAGAAAAATGAAAATTGTAAAGATTTGACAAGAAAAGAGAGAAGAAGAGAAGAAGCCGTCCCTTCCACATGGAGTAGACCCTCCAAGCAAGACAGAAAAGACTATTGGCGGACGTTAGGAGCAGAATCGAAAGATGATAGGCGGACGTTATGCGCAGAATCGGCCCAGGATCCACTGAAGAGCAATAAAAAGCGGAGCTCAGGAAAAGGAAAGGGGAGAGCCAGTGATCATGATCAGATGACGGACCGACCAAAGGGCGATAGGACAAAGGGAGGCCATGGATCTCCGACGCTCGGCAATAAAGGCGAACGGAAGACAAGAAACTGTAAGACTAATGATTTAGATAAAACTTCATATCTTGTTTTTTCTGATAGTGTTAAGGAGTCCGCCGAAGAAAGCCATTGGGCTAGCTGAGAAGAGAGAAGAGGGCCGTCAGTCCGAGGTTCGCAGCCCTGGAGATCGTCCCGATATCCGAGACATAGGCCGAAAGGAACACGTCCGAAGTCCGACAGCGCTTTCCGCCAACCCAATTCAAGAGACTTTCTCCGAAGAGTGGGAGAGCCGCCCCACCCATATGCCGACGGTTCTACAGACAGTAAGAACTCTTCATATTATAAGAAAGACTCTACTTTGCATTACAATCGTTCCAGAAGATGCCCACTGAACCTTTCACGTCTCACATATGCTTCGACGACTGGAGTGCGATTCGTCGACGAGACGACTGCCACTTTAGTCGTGTCCGCAGAGTCCAGTAAGCATGCCACGACCTCGACGTCCCGTACCGAGGATATTATAGGCTTACCGGATCAGTCGCCCGTCGTTAGCTCCGTCGACAGCAAGGATAGTCATATCCAATCAACAAACAATTCTACTTTCTCCCGTGGAGGTTGGAAACCTTGGAAGCCATCGTCCCCCCTGCAGATATAGGCGGCATTAGCGTTGGGCGCCCACGCGACTGTCCGCGCTTGGACTCGGGATCATCTTCCTTTGGTAGTATTCGTATCATATAGCATGTTAAAGTTGCATTGTTTTAACCCATGATAGTTCTTGTTCTACTTACCTGTGTCGCCAAATCTTTAACGTTTGATTCTATTTCCTACAGTTCTCTCCTCCCGGTCGACTTACCCAGAGCGGTTGCCGCGATCTGAATTTGCGGTACCTCAAGGCCCAGATCACAACTCCCCGTGGTCGGACGCTATAATTCAACACCTTATCTCGACCTTTCATCCTCCAGCCAACGACGTTGCCAGTCCTGGAACTAGAGAGGAAGGAGCTCTGCAGAACTACATATTTCCTGAAGCAGCAGCAGCTGACTTGGGCCGAAATCGTATATTGTACTTTCAATTTATTACCTTGTATTCTTTGCAAGCAGCAAAGACTTTCAATTGTTCATTTACTTTTTATTAAATTGTTCACACAATCTCACCTCCTCGTCCCGCTCTGTTATTTGCTTAAAAATCCTTGACAATAACATGATCAGCAAAAGAAGAAACGTTTGTTCTCCCATTCTTTATGTGGGAGAAAGGCTCACTAATTCTGGTGGTAATTTTTCTTTGGCTCTGGCCATAATAAAAGCAACCACAAGAGCCACATGTTAATTTATAAATTCCTGGTTTGTCTACTTTCGTATCTTATCTTTGATACTGCCAATAGCTTTCTTTAGGGTATCGCTATTCTTGTAGGCTAATTTAAAGCCAAATTTGGTGAGGCCCTTATTCAGTTGCCTATTATTCTGTTTCCAATATTGTAGTCTTCTGTGGATTCAGACGTCCGACCACGGGAAGTTATAATTTTCGACGTCAACTTGTCTATGATTGCTTCATTGTAGCCGTTTCTTTTGGTTTCTTTTGATAACTGGACGTTGCGAATAGCAGGAAGGCATTTGAAAATCATTATGGGAAAATGCAAAAAGTATCTGAAGGAACAAACCCCAAAGACGACTGCTTTCGCCAAAGGAGATCTTGTGTGGGTCAGAAGTCGAATTATATCTGTTCAACGAAACATCAATAGAAAATTAGAGCCACTCTTACGTGTGCCTTTTCAGGTGAAAGCTCGAAGCGACGATAACAGCTATCAATTGAGAGTAGAAGACAAAAAATAAACGTTTATGGACAGTTGTACAACTGATATGAAGATTTTCATGTACCCTGACGGTAAAAAATTGTGCTACGATGGACTCAAAATTATTTTAATCCCAAAGAAATATTTTTGTTATTTGGGAGAGGTCTGTAATTCCTGGCCGTTCCAGAATTTAGTAAATGCGGAAAATATTTTCTTGTGATGTGTAAAAAGGAAGGTTTTCGCCCCAACTTAGAGCGAAAAAAAATCAACGAAATGAATTTTGTTGTTTAGTGTTATAATTTTATTCTGAACGATTTGTTATATTTTTTCAGTTCTTTTCATTACCCTTACATTTCAGAAGAAAGGGGAAGCTAAGTTCTTCGCTTATATTGGAAATAGTAAAAATCGGGGAATATGTTATAAAATTTTTTATTTGCCGGAAATTGATTTTCAGAAGTAATGAGAAAGGTCGTCAACATTGTCGTGAGATGCCACGATGTTTCGCCCATTACAACCAACAGCACCTCTACTCAAAGCCTGACCGCGAAAACGTCATACATTGTTACATCACCTACGGTAAGGTATTGTTAATCAAATTTCTATCAATAATAAAATCTTGTAAACATTCCAAGGAGGAGCTTTAACAGGGAAGCAGAAATGCACTTAAACATTTATTAAAAAGAAATTACCCCCCCCCCCCGAGTAGGGTAAGGCAAGTAGCAGATCCTGCAGTCGTCAACTTTTACCTTTTTATCTGCACTTTTTACCTCTCCCCTAGTTTTTTAATCAAAAAATTAATTTTCTCGAACGTATGGAGAATGGGACCCGAACCTTACCTCACGGCACCAATTATATGGGAAACGAGGAAAAGGGAACCACTACGATTTTGGCGAACGATTCAACGATCCTGAATTTGCTTTGTGTTAAGGATGGTAAAAGTTGTATAGTGGAATTTTGGAGGTTGAACAATTACCAAACTCGCAATGAAGGACAAGAAAGAGCAAAAAACGCCAAAAGCAGAAAAACAAGGTTATAAATAAGACTTAAACTTAAATAACGCTTCAAATAAAAAGGCATAAAAAAGCAAAACAAAACAGTTTAATAAACAAAACAAAAATAACAAAAGTAAATAATCAACAACAAAGCAATCAATCATAAAAAGCAAAGCAGTAACAACATAACAAAAACACGGCTTTCAACCCACGAAGCAAAAAACAAATAAAATGTTAACTACAATTACACTACCTAACACAGGGCGACAATCATCCTCAGAGTACTGCTGGCTGGGCGCTCTCGTGAGCAGAGAAAGAGAAAGAAAACTGTCTGGGCCATAGATAACGCCTTTTTTAGACAGAGTGAAAGTTGGATTTTGTAACAGGGATATAAAGTAGGAAACGGAGAAGAAAACGGAGAACGGTTAAGCGAGTAAAAACAGCAAAGTACGACCGTAAAACGCAAATCGGTGCGAACTTGTCTACGAAAATCTCAGCTTACCAAACGGAGCTACGATGATTCTCTGGAAGAGCTTATGAGACGGAGAAAGTCAGCGAGGATCCGGCGTGAGGAAAAGAGACGGCGGAGACCAAGGAGACAGAGAGGGGATCGACCAGGTGTCAAGCAAAGCCGTCCCCAAACAATGCCGAACGAGACTGGGAACCCATCCGTTTTCGACAAGGCTCGAAGCCGTAGGACCATCGGCGAACGACCAATTCCGAGGTCCGATCTCGCACCAGCGGTCGCCCAGCGACAATCTCTGCCCGACCAGCGAGCGAGGTCTACGACCTGCTCCCCTGGCCGATCAGTCACCAACTACCTCTCCAAAACTCGGAGAGAAAATCTGTCTAAAACTTCATAAAGAAGCTGACACAAGTCAATCGACCAATCAATTGACAGCCAAACCCGTGTCATCCGATCCAAGCAAGAGTCACTCTCTCTGACTCCTCTGTCCAAGAGCGGAAAATGGCCATAAAACACATGGCAACGAAAGGCTATCCAGCAAAGGAAACAACCACCCCCAACGAGGTCAAAGGTCTCCCGTTGAATAGCCAAGCCCTAAACAAGAAGAGAGGCTTAATTAAATATTCAGAGGGCAAAAATCCATGAATATTACGAAAAAGCTAAAATATGGAACCAAACATCAGCTCCACGAGAAAAAGCTATCATGTGTAAATACACAGAGCGAAAAAAGGGAGGGAAGGACTGCACAATCACCATAAACGTAATATGTAGAAAATGTAAAAATGCTCGTATTTTCTTTCCTTATTCATCATTTCCGAACGTATGATATATCACATGCCATATGTTGCCATAGTTCTAAAGACCAAGTGACTACCACCCCCGCCAATCCGACCCCAATGGAACAACAGAGCCTAAACTTCATAGTAATGTAGATCTTGACTAGTGGAACCTGGATACTGGATTTTACGCCTTTACGTACCTAAATAGCATATACATACAGTAGCGCTCAAAAAATAGTACACTCTCTTGTTTATTGTTATAATACTTTCAAAAATTAAGAACATATAACTAAACTTTGTATACATATTATCTATATAAATATACAAAAGAAAAACTAGAAATAAGGGTCACTGTTATTTGTATTTGCGAGGACACCATTAAACTGTCAAAATACAAAAATCATAAAATAGTACACACGCAAAAAAAATCCCAAAAATGAAGTAAATACAATGAAAAAAAAAAGAGTTAGCAGATCAATATTTTGTTGCAAAACCTTTTGCATCAATAACAGCGTTGTAGCGGGCTGGCATTGAATCAATTAATTTAGTGATTTTGGCCATTGGAATTTTTTCCCATTCTTTTCGTAAAATTTCAAATTTTTCCAGTGAATTTCGTGCTTTCTGTGACTTGCAGCTGCGGTCTAATTCTTCCCACATATGCTCAATAGGATTTCGTACCTTCTTTGACTTGAACCAGTCTTTGATCACACCAGCGGTATGTTTGGAATCATTGTCTTGCTGATAAATCCATCCACGAAGCATATTTGCTTTGGCAAAAGGAAGCATATGTTGCTCTAAGATATTCTTATATACTATTTTGTCCATTATTCCATTGATCTTTATCAGCGGGCCTACCCCTTTATGACTGAAACAACCCCATACCATAGTGGATCCTCCACCATGTTTAACGGTTGGTAATTGGTATTTTAGATCAAATCTATGGTTTGCTGGACGGCGTACGTACTGGATACCATCAGATCCGAATAGTAAAAACTTCGATTCATCACTAAAAAGCACTTTATTCCATTTTTTGGATGTCCCAAATGATCTTTGGCAAATTTGAGGTGGGCTATCCGGTTCTTCTTGGAGATCAAAGGTTTTTTCACGGGACATCTGCCAAACAAATCTGCATCCCTCAGACATCTTTTCGTGGTACTCACAGTAACGTTAACATTATGGAAGGTTGCCATTTCGTTATTAAGGTCAACTGCAGTTTTCTTCGGGTCAGCCTTAGACAGCCGTATCAAGACTTTATCTTCTCGTGGAGTTGTTGATTTTGGTCGGCCGACCCTGGCTTACGAGTTACATATCCTTGCGTGCAAAAACGCTGAAAAATTTTTGCCACCGTGGACTTTGGAACTTGAAATTGCTCCGAAACTGAGGTGTACGAGTTGCCATTGTTGATTGCATCTATAATGTGCTTTTTTATTGAAGATGGCAGATGAACTCGAAGCGACATGTTAAATATTGTCAGCAACAGCAAAATGTCAACATCAATATAGAGAATATGAGAAAAATCTACATAAAACTCAGTGTGTACTATTTTATAAACTCACCTCTATCAATAATGGATGAGTCTTCAAATACTAATTAACTCTAAAGAGTTTGAATTTCTTTCAATATTCAAATGTTTATGCAGTCTATATATTATTACAAATTCTTTAATTAAAATTCAATACTTTAGAAGTTATAATGATAAAACAAAAAGTGTACTATTTTTTGAGCGCTACTGTATGTTGCCCTCTCTGAATCCCACCCCCGTAATTCCGACCCCCGTATTAACCACCTATTAAACTAAATAGTGCAGATGGGCATGCCCATAGTAAGCTCAAAACCAAACATTCCGAATTTCAATCTTCTACTCAAAAAATGTAGAAATTATGAAGAGGACGGACTGACATTATAAAACCAATAAGTAGCTCCATCCTTATTCTACTTATGAGGGTCAGTCAAATGAAAACCGGAAATATTTTTTTACAGCTCCTTTATTACAGACAGAGTTTGTACACTATTTTTCAATGTGGTCCCCATCTTTTCGATGCATTCCGCCATCGAGTTGGGAAGGCATGGATACTTCGGGAAAAAAATCTTCATATAATGGAGATCTTGCTTATAGTAATTTGCATATCGAATTTCACTCCTTTATCTGCATAAATACATCTAGACCTTTTGGTCCCCTCTAATTTTCAACCCCAAAACTCCTACCTTAGTGAAGGTGCACATGCCCATAGTAAGCTACATTCCGAATTTCAACGTTCTACCTCAAAAAATGTAGAAATGATGAAGGGTGATTCAAATCGTGTGTAAAATAAAACCAATAAGTAGTTCCAGTTTCCCGCTACTTAATAATAAGGTATAAATTATGAGCACTTGAGCAATCGTGCGTCGACAAAGCGATTTCACGTGCGCGCGCCGATGTCAATAATGCTTAAAAGATGAACAGAAAGCAACAACCTTCTTGACAAATCGATTGTTATATGACATGCCAGTATCTTTGAATTCTTTACACTCACTGTTTTAGCACGTGAATTCGACTTGAAGGTGTCCACGAAAAATTCTGAAAAGTTGATACGGCCGAGCTAAGACTGTGATGGTCATATTTCTGAAAACAGAATTTAAAAAAGTTAATCCGTTTTCAAGTTATCGTGCAAACGGCGGACGGACGGATAAACGTACAGACCAAGGGCGCATTCTTATAAGTAGCTAAAGCCCGAAATTGTCCCTACAGTAGGTGATATAACAATGTATGATTTTTCCGTGAGCAGGCTTTCACTCTAGGCGATATTGTTGCAACTCGTGTCTCGCCCCGCGAGCGATGTAGGGAACGTGAAATGTTCTGCAGATAAAACATTGAATTTTGACTTCGAGAAGCATCCAATGAGTTCTTTAATTGCCATCAACATGTAAATCGAATGCCTCATGATTTTGTACGCAACACTTGCCCTCGTCACGACAATGGAAGCGAATGACTAGTGCCATGCTCATGAGAAAAAGCTTAAGTTGACGGTAGGATGTTTATTATCCAGTATTTGAATTTTGATGACTTCATAGTTTTGTGTTGTTCAACTCCATTATGTGAAAATATACTGTCTTGTATAATCTTTCTTTAGGAAAAACCACACGCACTGGCCGGTGAAGGACCACGAAGATTTTTTCCGGCAGCAGTGGATGGTCCGATAAATTCAGTAACACAGTTAATCACCGCTCTGATCGTCATGTCACACGGAAGCATAACCGACCTCGCACAATGCAACATTTTGACGTCATGATCGCACCCAGCATTCACCTTTAGCGTTTTTTTTTTAAACCTGCTAACACTGACCTTTTCTTTCTTAGCTAATCTTTTTCTTGTGTCCCTATTGATTGTAATTTGTTTTCATCTCCTGCTTTGTTCTCTTTTAGTAGTGGTGCTATCCTCGGCAGAACGTTTGCACGTGGCGAGAATTCTTTGGTGACTAGATAATCATCTCCAGCTATACCCCAAACTTCTCATGACAAAAATACGGAAGCAAGAATTTGAAAAGGACGAAAACTCGACCCCATTCCAAAGTCTTTGCAAAATTCATGTAGGAAGTAGGCATGACAATGGCTTGTGAGCCACTGTAGTAGGATAAACCACGCCAACGTAGTAAGTTTCGTAATTTTTTTCAACGTAAATTTCATTGAGAACGTTATTGCCAAGAAAAATACAGCATCACATCGTAAACTATACAACTTGCACTATTTTTTCGACATAATCGCCACCGACATTGAGATATTTGTCGTAGCGTGCAATTAGTTTGAAGAAAGAGTAGCAGCAGACAGGCGTGTCCGAGGCTATTCAAGTACAAATCACGATGGCAGACTGACGTGTACTGACAACGTGGTCGCATCCCAGTTCAGCATTGAGGAAAAAATACAGTGTCACTTTCCGCAGAAAACATTATGGCAACAGTGGTCTGGGACGCGAAAGGAGTGTTCTCATTGATTTCCTCCATTAAGGGACCATCGATGCGGCACGCTACTGCGACACCCTCACCAAACTCAGGTCCGCCATTCCTCGACGAAAGAGACCAGGGCTCTTGAATGATGGTGCTGTGCTCTTGGACAACATCGCAAAACCACACGCAGCAAGGCTCGCACAAGATCAGATAGCCTCGGGCACGCCTGCCTGCTGCTACTCTTTCTTCAAATTGATTGCACGCTACGACAAATGTCTCAATGCCGGTGGCGACTATGTCGAAAAATAGTGCAAGGTGTATAGTTCATGATGCCGTGGTGTATTTATTTTTGGCAATAAAGTTTCCGTGTGAAAAAAAATAACGAAACTTACTTTCGGATAACCCTTGCATAAAATACTTCTGTCAATTAATTTTAATGTCCTTATAGAGTTTATTATTTTTCTTCATTTATTTATCGTAACCCTCAACAAATTAAGCCATGACTAATTATAATCCGCCCCGCGAGATAAAAACTGTAATTCAACCTAAAATTGTATTCCAGAATGTGTTCCCAGACATTTATAAGATTGGAATGTAAATCTTACGTGGAAATAGGATTAATTTTTAAATAAAGAGGAAACTACCGTATTTTATTAATGTTACCTCATCGACATGGTCACTTGACACTTTCATGGGAAATATTTTTTATCTATACAGTTTAGAAAGGGGCGTTATACATGACATAATGTGGCAGTATTTGTGTCAATGTTACAAAAATGTTCGAAATTGGCTCCTTGGGTTGCAATGCAAGCGTTCACAAGTCACATCATGGATTGCCGCATTCGTTTATGTTCCAGCCTATACACTGAGGCTTACGAGATAATAAGGTCTGGATGCGGAAAAGTCAGCTGAACATCGAGGTGCTACCAACAATCCAACCTTCATTGTCTCCATGTTGAATGTTAACAATCAGTGTTTATCCGTTTGTTGGAAACAGTGATGGTTGGGTTGTTGCTAGCACCCCGATAGTCAGCTGATACATTTCCACTAATGCGTCATAGGCTGCATTGGCACACCCTTCAAGAGTATCCGCTTCAGAAACTGACTCCGCACATACATTTTTGAGGGGCCCCTCTCTCACAGGTAAAAATCAACGGGGGTTTAAGTCCGATAAGCTCGCGGACTATGCAAAAGAGCTTCCTCGTCCTATCCATCGTCCGGGTGGCACTGTCTGTCGGGGCACTTTTTTGATACATCCGTGCGTATGTGAAGACCATCTGGACTTTCTCTTGATATGATAAACTGGACCATTGTACGTGTACCTCCTCTGCAGACGATCACTTAAAAGTAACTCTGCAATAGAAAAAAAAACCCACGTCTGTATTGTCATGGGGGCATGATTATTACTGCCATTGCAACGATGCATTTCTGGACATACGTTAATATGAATTTTTTCGTTACTTTTCTTATGAAAAATCATCCCCTGAAGTTTGTCTCTATTGTTTAGTTCATCCTGTATATAATTACAAATTTAGTATGAATTTTGCAGCATGCGTAAAATCGAAATATACGATTCCCACAATGTAGATTTGTTTCTAAACGCTATAAAGAATTGTTGTAACAAATTTCACAGTATTTTAAAATGTTCAATGTGAAAAAAGTCTGATGTAGACATTTTTTTTATAATATAAAATCTTGAAATCTTAACTAATTCTCAATACTGTTAAGTTAGATTTACCATGGTTATTGGAACTCCTAACTTAAATCTAAGTATTAAATAAACAAGAATGATTTTACCGCCAAAGCGGATAAAGGGAGCACATTTTCTATTTATAGCATCGTACCTGGATATATAGAATTAACCAACATTTTAAAACACTTGAGAGTAAATAAATAAATATAAAAACTAAATTGTAAATTACTATTTAAATAGGCTAACGTATAGAGAGAATTTAAAAGAATAAACTTGAAGAATGAAAGGTAAATGGAGAGTGAAGTTATTCCTCATACACTTAAAAAAATAAAAGTTCTTTAATTTGTAAGAATTCTCAGATAATGTTAAACGAAGTGAGCCTCAATTGCTGAAGCGTTATGTGTAAGCATCTATTAGATATTCATATTAAATTACTAAACTCTTATTGAAGCAAGTGATTAACTACTAATAAATTAATTAGTAATGAGTTTTAAATACCATTAAGCCTAAGAGTACTATACTCTTGATTCAAATAAGCTATGGATAACAAAAGATCTAATAACGCGTAAGGAGTTGGTTGATATATTACACGCCATATCTTAGCATTAAAAGTTCTATAAATTCTGTATTGTACCATTAGGGCACGTGCTACAAAACCAATTGCCACTATCATTATTTACTCGTGATAGTCACTCATGGCACGTTGTTACGAGTCGTTTGATATATTACATGCCATATCTTAGCATTGAAATTACCAATTGTACCATATGGTTCCATAGGG